>JAODAL010005303.1:0-145360 GCA_025379985.1 Phyllomedusa bahiana
GTGTCGGGAATGTTTTTGCAAATTCTCTGGTCACCACCTGTAAAAGGACATTAACCAATTTGGGTATGAGTTCATTCTTGCAGATCACATACACCTATACATGCTGACTGCCTTCTCTGAGACAGGTTGGATATTCCAGCAAGACAATACAACATGTCACACGATGAGAAATGTCAGACATTGATTGGAAGAGCATGACCAAGACTGCAAAATACCCTGACCTCCTACTTTCCCAGACTTAAGCCCAGTTCAGCTGCTTTGGGACAACCCTAATTAATGTATTTGTTCTATGGATCCTCCCCGATGCACTTTCCAGCAGCTGCAGAATGCAGTCAGGATGGCTCCAGATACCTATGACAACCTAACAGGGCCTTTGTGAGTCACTCCTAGCCCATCTAGCCGCTGTCCATGCTGATACTAGCTGGTCATAATAATATGGCTTGAGAAGCCATAATCTAGACATCAAGAACCATGCTGAAAACCAACATTCCTTAACTTCGAAAGCACAAAAATGCTGGTCCATACCCTCGTCATCTCACGACTAGACTATTGTAACATCCTTCTCTGTGGCCTCCAGCTAGAAACCCTCGCTCCCCTCCAATCCATCCTTAACTCTGCTGCCCGTCTGATTCACCTCTCTCCTCGATACTCCTCTGCCGCTCCCCCTCTGCCAATCCCTTCACTGGTTTCCTATTGCCCAGCGAATCCAGTTCAAGTTAGTACCTTGACCTACAAGCACTCCATAAACCTCTCCCCTCCATACATCTATGCCTTAATCTCCAGATAATCCCCTCACGCAACCTCCGCTCCTCACAGGACCTTCTTCTCTGCACTCCCCGTGTCAACTCCTCACATAACCATCTCCAAGACTTCTCCCGTGCTTCCCCCATAGTCTGGACCTCACTGTCCCAACACCTCAGACTCTCCCCCACTCTCACCAGCCTCAAAAGCAACATGAAAACCCATCTCTTTTTGATTGCCTATAACCAACAATAACCTTGCTGTCACTACACCCTCCACAAACATGTCTGCTCCTCACTTTCTGTCTTTTCCCACCTTCCTTTTAGAGTGTAAGCCCTCAGGGACAGGGACCTCTCTCCTTCTCTACCAGTTGTTAGTTATTAATTTGTCACCTTTTTACTTGTTTGACCTATGTTATGTATGAAACCCGAATGTACAGCACTCTGGATCCAAGGGCACTCAGAAATAAATAATAATAATAATAATAATACAGTGACATTCCTGGAGTTTTTATTGTTTATTTGGGGGAAGCTACTAAAAAGATATATATGTGCAAAAGCCAAGATTTCCCTAGAAGACCGCCTGGAAGACCTTGAAAATCGTTCCCATAAGAGTAATCGGTTGTTGGTGAGCTTGCCAGAGTCTGTCAGACAGAGCGATCTACAGGAACTTTGCCAAACTGATTTGCCAGATGCCCTTGGTTTCTCCCGCAGCTGTTGGGTAGAATGAGCACATCGGGTGGCTCCAGAGCCCCTCGTAGAAAAAAATACAGGAAACCATCAAAATCGGAGGAGTTGTACTGTGGTTATGAAGTACTTAGATTTCAATGACAAATCAGATATTCTGAGGGCATATTGCAAACTAGGAACCTCCTTGCTTCTGAGGGGCCTCAAAGTTCTCTTATTTGAAGATTTCTCTATGTTGGTCTCTTGCTGTAGAAGGGTCTTTAACAAAATATGCACTATGCTCTTCAAAAGTACAATACTATTTCAGATTGTGTACCCTGCCACTCTGAAAGTGTCAGTCGCCGACACTCCGACGAGATTCTACACCTTGCTGAAAGATGCCAATACTGATTTGCAAAATCTTTTGGGGATACACCCTGCAGACAAAAAAGGTTCCCAACCTTCAAAGAACCACTCAGACAAGACAAGTTAAGAGAGGTCAACAACGTCAGAGACATCCGTTTGCTCATCATCCCCAAAGGAAAAAAGATCTCAGAAGAAAAACAATTTATTTGCTTCTCCGGGATGAACTGCCCTACTTCTTCACATTTTGAAATGTCCACTATCCCGGCAGGTTGTGAGTAACTCTATTTGGACATGCCTATGGTTCTTCATGTTTCTGGAATTAACTTTTCTTTTTCCTATCTGGTTAATTATACGTGTTCCTGGAGACTTTAGAATTCTACTGTTAAATATGGAACTATTTACTCTCACTCAATATGGTTCTATTACTTTCAAGAGCGAAGTGTTACTTCTTGTTTTTTCAAGCGTTATAGGCTGGTTCATTCGGAAGAGTGGCGATATGATACACTACAGACATCTCATGCTAGAAAAAAGGGAAGTCACTATAATGCAGGAGGAGAGGTGGAGATCTGTTTTCCCATCTCATTTTTTAGGTTCTATTTTTGCTGTTATATTTTCACGTATTTTCTTTTTTCATGTTCCCTTCCAAAAATGTGCCTTCTCATTTGCTATGTTTCTCTTTCTCTTGTCTTATTGATTTTAGGTTCTGTGATACTTTATAGTGGGTGTTGTAACTATCTCTGCTGTAACATTTTTTCAACTCCTTTATATGAGGATTATCTCCTGGAATGTTAAGAGGTCGTTCCCCAAACAAACGGATAAAAATTATTAGACACCTCCAGCTTCTACGCCCAAATCTCATCTAAAAGAGAAATATGTAAAGAGGATGGAGAAACATTGGGTTGGCCGTGTTTTCAACTTCTCTGCTCGTGAAGGCAAGGCCAGGGTAGTTACACTTATCCACAGGAATTTTACTTTTGCTGTAATATCTCACAAATGTGATAACGTAGGTAGATTCTCGCACCTTATCATACAATGGAATGGGAAACTTGTTATCTCTTACAATATCTACTGTCCTGATGGACAAAATCAGTCCTTTTTTGACAATCTGAGGGTTAAACACAAAATATAAATCCTCTAATCCCCATCAAAAATTTGATGACAGGGTGTTGCAACCACTTCTAGAGTCCCCGGGATTCCACGACTGATCGAGAGATCTACACCCTGACGATAGAGATTTATCCTTTTTCTCTCATGTCCATCTTCTGGTCTCAGATGATTTGAGCAAGTGAGTTGAGTCAGCAAGTATTTTAGATATGGTCATCTCAGACCACTCACCCATCTCGATAGATGTAGCCGATATTTACCCTAAAGGGTCAGATTTTGTTTGGAAGTTTCCCTCTTACATGTCAAAAACTGACACCTGTTTTGATTTGCAGGTTTGATTTGTACCTGGTAGATTATGTTTGTGGTGACAAATGACATTAATTTGGAGGATATTTCTCTCTATTGGGCTATAGCCAAAATGGTTTTGCGTGGGTGGACCATAGCCTACTCCTCTTCATGTTGCCATCTATATACTGTATAAAATAGTGTCTGAAAAGGTGCAAAAAGCTTATTGAGCCTTTTTACTTCAGGGCTCCACAGAAAGTAGAAGGCACTGGGATAATGCTAAAAAAAAAACTTCAATTTATGGACATAGTGCAGAGAGGAGGTTCATAGATCACATTTGACCTCCACTCGGTTCAGATTCAGAAACAAACCAGGCAAGATACTTTCTAGACTGCCTAAAGACAACTGTAGTCCCTCACATATCACCCAACTTAGGGCACCTAAGTACACTGATATTGAGGAGGGAAATGTCTTTCTATAGAAACTAGCCTTACCCACATTATCCCCAGAACAAAGAGAACAGTTAAACACTAATATTGCAGAAAAAGAAGTACAGGAGGCCATCCGTCGACTTGCTTCAGGCAAGGCCCCCAGACCAGACATGTTCATGGGAGAACACGTGAGAGATCTTCAATAATGTTCACTGACTGGGAGTAGCTTTGGATGGTGATGGACAAACTGGGGATTACTGGTGACTTTAGAACTTCCCTATCCGCCATTTATACCAATCCCACAACCCAAGTCCATGCTCCAGGCTTTTTGTCATCACTTTTTCGACTTCACAAAGGAACCAGGCAGGGCTGCCCATTTCCCAACCCCTGTTTGACTTAGCTCTAGAACTATTAGTGCAACACCTGATTTCTTCTCAGGGATTAAAGTAGGCCAGAAGCAGATTAAGGTTGCTCTGTTTGCTGATGACCTAGTTCTATTTCTATCCAGCCCGCTTAACCACCTATCTAAGGCAGGGGTCCTCAAACTACGGCCCGCGGGCCGCATGCGGCCCGCCGAGGACTTTTATCCGGCCCGCAGTCCACAAAGACCCTGCTAAAATCAATAGCTAAGCTGGCCCCTGTAAGTGATTGATTGGAGGGCGGACACTTGTCACCCATACTATGGGAGGTGCTGTGGGCGGTGACGTGAGGCGCGCAACACAACGTTTATGTGGAATGGGGTGTGTGCGGGCACTTTGCAGAGGACGGGAGGTGCCTGAGTGACGGAGGGCGGATACTTACAATCTATGGGAGGTACCTGTGAGTGAGATCTGGAGTGTCCGCCCTCCGTCACTCAGGCACCTCCCGTCCTCTTCAGAGTACCCGCACCCACCCACCCACACAGCGTTCCCGCCACAGGAGAGACAAGGCAGAAGCCCCCGCTCCGAATGTCAGGGCAGGAGCCCCCCTCCCCCTGTGAGTTAGGGCAGAAGCCCCCTCTCCCAATGTCAGGGCAGGAGCCCCCCTCCCCCTGTGAGTTAGGGCAGAAGCCCCCTCTCCCAATGTCAGGGCAGGAGCCCCCCTCCCCCTGTGAGTTAGGGCCGGACCCCCCCTCCCCCTGTGAGTTAGGGCAGGAGCCCACTTCCCCCTGTGAGTTAGGGCAGGAGCCCCCCGCCCCCTGTGAGTCAGGGCAGGAGCCCCCCTCCCCCTGTGAGTCAGGGCCGGAGCCCCCCTCCCCCTGTGGGGTAGGGCAGGAGCCCCCGTCCCCCGGGGAGTTAGGGCAGAAGCCCCCCCCCCCCTGTGAGTTAGGGCAGGAGCCCCCCTCCCCCTGTGAGTTAGGGCAGGAGCCCATTTCCCCCTGTGAGTTAGGGCAGGAGCCCCCCTCCCCCTGTGAGTCAGGGCAGGAGCCCCCCTCCCCCTGTGAGTTAGGGCAGGAGTCCCCCTCCCCTGTGAGTCAGGGCAGACCCCCCTCCCTTGTTAGTCAGGGCAGGAGCCCCCCTCCTTATGCTGTGTCAGGGCAGGAGCCCCCCTCCTTATGCTGTGTCAGGGCAGGAGCCCCCTTGTGAGGTGAGGCAGAAGCCCCCCTCCCCGAGTGCCTGAGTCCGGATAGCCGTGAGACAGGAGCCAACTTGGTCGGACAGAGGTAACCACTTTTTTAGAAGCCCTGTAATTATTATGGATTGTACTGAGCTTTCCCAGTCCCTGTTGCATGTTTAGCTTTTCAGGTGTCTGGGAAAGCTGGGTGAAGACGTTAGTAGAGCTCACAATGTCGGACACATTTGTTATAGATTCCACAGTTTTCCCAGATGACAAGTTTGTCTAGTTTAGTGGTTATCTATTCCTGGCACCCATCCCTAATAATTGCTCAGAAGACTTGTCATCTGGGAGAGCTGGAATCTATAACAAATGTGGTCAGCATTGGGAATTCTACAAATGTTGTCATGGTGAGTGACCAGCAACGCTGTGTACACCGATACAAATCCCCTGTGGGTAAACGTGAAAAAGTAAAAAAAAAAAAAAAAAAGTGAAACACGAAAAATAAAATAAAAAGCAATCCAAAAGCCATATAAATGTGACGCCAAGTAAAACGTCAGTTCATCACGCAAAAAAAAGTCCTTACACAGCTCTGTATACGGAAAAATTAAAATGTTATGGCCATCAGAAGACAGCAATACATAAATATTATTTTACACAATAAAAACTTTTTTATTTTAAAAAAAGCGCTTCAACATGAAAAATTATATAAATTGGGTATCGCCATTATCGTATCGACCCCCAAAGTAAAACTTTTTTTAAAAACTATATTCCGGCCCTCCAATGGTCTGAGGGACCGTGAACTGGCCCCCGGTCTAAAAAGTTTGAGGACCCCTGATCTAAGGTTTTCAATTTTTTGATTGATTTCGGGTGTTTTTCTAGTTATAAAGTAAATGTCTCAAAAAGTGAACTGCTAGAGCTTTTATTTCCCTTTACCTACAAGTGTTTGACACAAGTTTGGATTAAGCATCGTGCCAGTAAGTAAATATATCACTTTCTTAGATATTAAATTTGGGAGAACCCCAGAAATTATGTATAATTTAAACTTTCCACCCATAATAAATAACATTTCAGAGGATTTACATAAATGGATGGGCCTCCCACTCTTACTGGAAGATGCTATGCCATAAAAATGGTTTGCTTTCCATGTCTGCTTTACCCCTTTAAAACTCTCCATTTTTGTTAATACATATTGACATAAACAGGCTTTATTTGGGCTTGAAAGAAACCCCGTATTGCACTGCATACCCTGATGCTCCCTACACAGAAAGGTGGTTTTAATTTACAAAATGTTAGGCATTACAGTTTGGCATGCCTTACCAGACATGGATCGGGAGTACTAGCCAATATTAAAATTGGGATGCTGAAAGGGATCTCATGTCACCTTGGCATCCTCATGCTCTTCTCCATACGAACCACTACGTATTAGATCCTCTGTCATCCTGAGGAATATGTGGTAACCTTGAAAGAGTTGCGCACACAACTGCATCTCTCTTTCTTAATTTTAAAAGAAATGCTCCTGTGGGAACAGTCTGGGTTTCCGCAGGGTTTGTAGAACCCCGTGGTTATAACCTGGAGGGAAAGAGGAGTGACAGTTGAAGGATAGCTTATCTTTGAAGATCGAAGGAGATGGCTAACTCCAGTTGAGATCATGTAAAAATTTGCTCTTCCACCCATACACACTTTTGCAGCCATGCAGGTACATGCAGATCGCCCCTAACAAATTTAGGTCACTACTAGAGTGTCAAACAGTTTTTTAGGCTTTTAAGCCTTTACTGTACAGAGATAACCTGGTCATCAGATTCTGAGAGTAAAACTCTTTTTAAGCGTTTAATGTAGTCCATAGTAATGTAGCCTGTGAAAACTGGCCAGAAACACATAAGAAACTGATCTATAATGCCTCCATCTCAGAACTTCCCAGATAGACTCTCAAGATGGCCTAAATGTGGAGTCTCCCAGACAGACACTTGGGATTTGGTCCTGTCGTTACGCCCAAGAGTTTTGGGATCACTTTGTTTACTATGTTAAAACAAACTGGAAGATTACTTTGAACAAACACGATGATCTCCTGGTTTTCCACTACACAAGAAAATCAGATGATGACTGGCCACAACTCCAGCAAGAAAATAAATGTATCCCTAGTATTATTCATATTACCACTCTGGCTGTGAAATGTTGTCTTCTCCAGCACTGGCTCAAGCCACTAAATCCCCTCATCTTAAAAGTTATTGAACAGATGAAATTATGTCTTTCCACAGACAGGCTGGAAACAGAAAGGCATAAGGACCTTTGTACAAAATTCTTCTTTAGGAGGTGGAGAACCTTTATTGTAACCCACTTCTCAATAGAAGAAATACTCCAACTAATTAAACTTTTTTGCTATACCGCCTGGTATTGCAAAGAAAACATTGCAGGCACCTTAGCAACCCTTAAGATCTGAGTCTTTTATCCCTTAAACCCCTGGTGTTAAGTATGCGTACATGTATTCTGTTTTTTTTTCTTTTAACCCATCTAACTAGGCTGGTTTTAAATTTAAATTTATCTCTAGCAAGATGCTCTAAAGCAGATGTAAGGCTGTGTTCACACGGGCTAATTTCGGCGCGCATTTCGCGGTGTATTTACGCTCTAATACGAGCGAGATGCTCAACGAAATTACAGAAATCCACGGTTCTCATAAAAAACTATGGATTACGCCTCCTCTCCCCACTCGTACAATACGATCGTATTGTATGTGCGGGGAGATAAGTAACATGTCAATTACTTGGGGCGAATACGTGCCGCGAGTAATACATGTCAATGGGGTCGGTGGGCTGCCGCTCCCCCCGCGCCACGGGAGTACGCGCTAATCAAAATGACTCCCAAAGCACCCGGCGTAATTGCGGCTGTACTGTACGCGCCGCAATTACGCCGTGTAAACATAGCCTAAAAGGCAACACATATTTATGTATATACCGTATTTGTTTATTGCGTTTGATTTTATGCACTTGGTTATTATTTAGTCTTTAATTTATCTTTGATTACTTTGTTTTAATTACTACATTGATCTGTATACAACTCCTCTGGTTTATTTCCTCCAGTCTAAACTAGGTCTACACAGCATTGGACAAAAAAAATTACTTGAAAACCAAATGCTAAAAACGTTGATATAACTGAGTTTTTTGTCCGCTGCCTGCCGGGTTTTTTTTAGCGTCTTAGCGTTTTCTTTGCGCATTTTTTTTACTTGTTTTTGCAGAGATGCACAGCAATAGATTTGTTATGTATTTCTGCAAAAAACGCGCCCAAAAAACTGATGCTTTTCTGTGCAGTGGAGACATAGCTTTAAAGGATATTATAGCTACGCTAATTGGATGAGTCAAAATTAAACATCCTTCTGCTCTAATTTCTCTCTTTGACTTTTGAATGTAATTGTTGTACTCTCGAATTTGTATTTCTCTTCTGATGTTTTACTGTACTGTACGCCCCGCAATTATGCCGTGTGAACTTAGCCTTAGCCGTGTGGACGGGAGCGGGGGCGTGCGCGAGGGTCCGGCACCTCGCTGGCCCATAGACTTTCATTACCAGCGGCACGTATACGCCACTGGTAATTCACATGTAACTTATCTCCCCCCTCTGTGTATTCGCCGAGCAGGGAGAGGAGACTTAATCCATAGTTCTCTATGAGAACTGTGGATTACCGTAATTACTGGGACGTATTCCAGCCGTAATTCGCGCACTCCGGCGCGTAATTACGGACCGAAATACGTCCAATGTTCAGCCGTATGAACATAGCCTTAGGCCATGTTCACACGGTGTATTTGCAGGGCGTAATTACGCCCTGCAATTACGCCGTGTGACCGGGGGCGGGAGCGGGGGACTGAGCAGGGGGCCGGCACATAGACTTGAATTGCCAGCGGCGCGTATACGCCGCTAGTAATTCACATGTCAATTATCTCCCCGCCCGGCGGCTTCGCCGGGCAGGGAGAGGAGACGTAATCCATAGTTCTCTATGAGAACTGTGAATTACCGTAATGAATGGGCCGTTTACGGCCCGTAATTGGCGCACTTCGGCGCGTAATTACGGACCGAAATACGGCCCATTTTAAGCCGTGTGACCATGGCCTTACAGTCAGAGCTTTGTCCTGTAATGAGCTGAGTACTTCTGTGTCTGTCACATGACCAGGATTTGTATCCACTGGAAGTAATCAGCAAAGGTTTGTACTAAATGACAGCAAGCAGAGATATTAAAAAATGTTAAGAATTGATACAGAAAGTACATTGGAGAATTGTTTTCACTATGCAAACAATGACATTTGTTTCTTGAAACTGGAATACCCTTTAAAGGGTAATTTCCAATTTATTGCCCTTTACAAGCTTTTGCAGTTATCACATGGTACATCCATTGCTTCAATTTCATATTGAGACATGCAGAGCATTTTTACTGGAAGATTTATAGGGAATCCCACAGAAAAAAATCTAGTCATGCTTTATATATGCTATACTATGGAAGAGGTCTCCACTAAACAGCGACACACAGATTGCCATACAGTCTCTGTTTTCATAGCTCTAACATCTAACCATGCAAATCAGTAATTGAAAATAATGCCGAGACTCTCTGAAATGTGATTATATGATTCTGAGGATCATAATACTTTTATATTCCTAAATCTAAAACGGAGACTCAAACATTGCATGCACACTTATCTTTTCATCTCTTTCTACATACTAATCATTTCTGAACTGTAAAAGCCTAATCACAGTAATATCCATGTGAGGCCAGGGCCCTGCAGTGTGGCAGCTGCGTATGGACAAAGCCAAGGCCGCCAACAGCCGGACAAGTTTGCCAGAGAAACAGTAATGTCACTGGCAAAGTTTTGTAGGCATTAGCAACTAACACTGGCTTTAGACTCAATGTATATAATGATTTTGCCATACGTTTAAAGTCTATAGTAAAAAGCTACCAGTGTATATACAAAATATGTCCATCATCAAATGGAGGTTAAGAGGGTGTTCTTTTTGGATTACATCTGGCCAGTATATATCAGTATACTGAAAGGAAATAATGTAGTAGACTATACTATTTCAGCTAATAGTATCCATGCATATTTTAAACGTATATTTTTTTTAAGTAGGCACATACATCAGACATACAGTAGACCATAAACACAGTAAAAATCATAGTCAAACATTTACAAACATATCTATTCATACATATATTTTTGTAGAAATGTCTGACTCAGTAGGTACAAGACCTACTGTGTAGCTTACCAGTATATGTTTAACCACAACTGCAACCAAAATACATTTACGTCTTATCTTAGATGCTGCCAGACTTCCTTGAGGCAAGACTGTAACCTGTAACCAAAAGATCTTCAGGCCAAAATATATGCTGTAAACAATTGATGCTTAACTATTATTTTTTGCATGGGAACTGGAATCTGAAGTTACTTTACTAATATAATGACATGTCAGCGCCCTTTTTTGCAAAATGTTGTTGAGCAGTACTATGGTGGTTATTTCAACCTAAAAATGCATCATCCAATACAGTACAATTCACTATGTGTAATACACTTTACAGGTGTAAAATAAAACACAAGGAGGGATTTATACCCAAATCGATTGACAGTGCATTCCTTGTGGATGCCATGAAAACCTTCTCCAGACCATAATGCTGTCACCACCAGCTTGTGTTCTTCCAGCAATGGTTGCAGTGTGTTTGTTCGCTGATGTTTCTTATCTAACACGCCAAGGTCCATCCGTTTGCTAAAGCAGAAAACATGACTCATCAAAAAAGTGGAGGTCCAATTCTGTTACTGCCATGAAAATTGAAGACTTTTCTGCCAATGCAACTTAATTAGCACTAGTGCAGTCATTATCTGTTTGCTTCAGATTCCTATATACAGTTGTTTTATATACACAAAAGGTAGTCTCCTGGTTCATTTTGTCGGTGTGCTGTTCCACTGTAGCGCACCTTCATAGCCAATGTTCAACTCTCATTCACATGAATGGCTTGTGGTGTTTCACAGATTCCGTGTTGCTCATTTGCAGTGGTACCATTTGTCCACTCAAAATATACCGCAGCACCTGAACAGTTCACAAATTGCACAGTTCAGAAATACTGGCACCCTTTACCTGAAAGCCAATAATCATACCTTTTTGCATCTCTAATAAATCTATCCTTTTACCCATGACAGCAACGAGGGATATGGGTGGAGATAACCTATTGCGCACCTTATTATCAGGGGTTGCTGTGTGGCTGCTGACTGCAACCATGGATGCACTCATGTTCTCACTCATCGCTCCCAACATCCTGTTCTCCCTGCTGCAATGTTTCTCCTTAGCTCATGCATGTGCACACTCCACCTTGATTTAAAGGGCCAATGTGCTTCACCTAGCCTTCTTAGGTGAGGTTCACATGGCTTATTGACGCCGTAATTGCGGGATGGATTTTGCCCGCAATCACGGCGTGTGTACGGGGCGAGGGTGGCAGCTCGCCGACCCCATAGACAGCCATTATCCACGGCGCGTATCCCGCGGGGTCAATGTGCATGGAATCCATAGTTCTCTATGAGAACTGTGGATTACCGTAATGCCTGGGACGGATTTCAGCCGTGTTGGAGCGCAGTACGTCGCGCAATACGGCTGAAATCCATGCCAGAAATAAGCCATGTGAACCTTGCCTTAGAGCCAGTGCTCTGGGTTCTGCTTCTATATAGTTGCTCCACACCCGTGCATTCCTTGACAGTCAATTGGTGTACTTTCCCTACGTTTGGATCATTCTCCCGTTACTGACTTTCTGGTATCAACCTTGAAGTAGAATTTAAATGATAACTGTTATATGAATTGATAATCAAGGCATCCATTTTAATTTACTGTCAGCCATGTTGTTGTTAGCTAGAATCTGTTAGAATCTAACTGTTCCTGACAATTTGTAAATGCTGACTCCTAAAAACATGTTATTCTGAACATCACACCATTTGTTTTAGGAGGCATACTATTTGCTTAACGATAGATAAAAAGTCAAAGTGACCCAAAATCTCAGTATGTGCAAGCATTGTATCTAGGGAAAATGTAATCTCAAATTAATCATTAGGGCCCATCATGAGGAGTCAGCATATTATAATATATTTTAATGAATCTAATTAATAGTAACGCAAGTCACACCTTATGGGTACCGACTGGTGGCCCATACCACTGCTTTATCACTGATTGGATTTTTGATGTAACCGCCTGTATTAATGAACACTCCTAAAGCCTTTAAAAGACACTGTAATCCAATAACATTTATTTTGATCAACCTTGATATAGAATCACAACGCGTTGTCATCATTTGGTCATGGAAGACTGGGGAGGTCCATATCAAACCTTATCCTCACCCATTTGTAACTGAAATCTGCCTGCCCTGAACTAGTGTCTGTTACTCATTTTTGATTGTACGTTGTCTGCCCTGACCTCAAGCTTGCGACCTGATAATGCCTCTGCCTGACTCTTCTGCACTAGGCTTGCTTTCCAGCTGTCACTGTGAGTGACCACATTGGGGGTAGCGACCTGGGAGTTCCCTGCAGTGGAGTCCAAACTCTCATGCGGAGTTTGAGGGTGAAAACCAGGGGCTCCTCAGACTCGACTGCCTGACGTGGCCTTTCAAACTCGATGACTTCCTTTATAACTTTTGCATAGCAATAAGAATATAAGCCAATTTCATCTTTTTGCATGCATATAATACAGGTGTAGGAGTTCCATTTAGGTGTTGTATTATTGAAAGGCACCAACACAGTCAAAGAGTAAAAGGTATTGTACGGCAAATTTAGAAATGATGCTAAGAGCAGTGGTATAGTTAGAGGGGTCAAGGCAGTTGCACTTGAGCTAGGGGGTCCCATGGGCCTCACTCACCACAGAGCAACATTGTTGGGTCACATGATCCCAGTGACGCACCAGGCCATTGCACCAGCTGTCCTCAGGATGCAAAAACAGTTCAAATCTACAGCAGAACAGACATTTTCTACATATGTAACCAAGTAGCACCACAAGAGCACTGTTCTATGGAGGAACAGGGAGAGGTAATTTTTTAATTTTTTTTTAGTAATTTTGTAATGGGGGTCTATATACCTATCTACTGGGGGAGTTATATATACCTATCTGCTTGTGGGCTATATTCCTACCTACTGTAAGGTCCTATATACTTATCTATTGAAGGCCTATATACCTATCTACTGGGAGACAGTATACCTATTACCTGCCAGGGCCATTAGCCTACCTGCTTAATGTGGGGAAAAATACTTACCTACTGAGGGGTCCTATAAGGACTAATATACCTTTCTTACTACCTTTTGAGCTAGGGGGACCCATGGGCCTTACTCACCACAGAGCTACATTGTTAGATCACATGAACCCAATGACGCAGCCAGGCCACTGCATCAGCTTGGACTTGTCCAACAGCAGGGCCATGAATCCAGCTGTCCTTGGGATGCACAAACAGTTGAAATCTACAGCGGAACAGAAATCTCTCTTCATATGTAACCAAGTAGCACCAAAAGAGCACTGTTCTATTGGGGAACAGGGAGAGGTAAGTATTTTTTTTATTTTTAGTAATTTTGTAATGGGGGTCTATATACCTATCTATTGGGGGAGGTATATATACCCATCTACTTGGGGGTTATATTCCTACCTACTGTAAGATCCTATATACTTTTCTATTGGAGGCCTCTATACCTATCTACTGGAAGACAATATACCTATTACCTGCCGGGGCTATTGGCCTACTTGCTTAATGGGGGGGGGATACCTACCTACTGAGGGGTCCTATATACACTGAAGGGACTAATATACCTTTCTACCTACCTTTTGGTGGGGCCTATCAGGGCCGTTTCTAGGCTAAATTGCACTCAGGGCGAGGTGAAGAAATTTCGCCCCCCACCCCATAACATAATGCGCCACAATGCGACACATTGCATCACCATCAACCAAATCCAAAATATACAACGAGCTTTACCACAATGTGCTAGGTATAAAAACTTCTAAATAATAGTCATACAGTTACCAAATAACACCGCTACACCCTAAGACCACATATCACCAGCACGTAGTGACTGAATACTGCGACAGAGTGACCACGTAGTGACCGAATACTGCGACACCATGACCACATAGTGACCGAATAATACTGTCACACCATGACCACATATCACCAGCACATAGTGACCGAATAATACAAACTGACCATTACTGAGTATAAACCATTATATTACAACCAATATTACCAGCATACAGTGACCGTACAGTGTTGGATACCCGCTGTACACAGGATCTGCAGACATATAAGTAAAGTTACATCCAGGCACTTACAGGAGACGTCTGAAGAGTTGTTCTTTTTCTCTTCTTCTTCTCCATCTGTCCCAGATGCCATGACGTCTTTTCCCGACCTCGACTCTTCACTGTAGAATGTACAAAACAAACATCTTAGACGCCTCACTTTTTCCGCACTAGATGCCCCTGTAGCCAGTAGATGCCCCTGTAGCCAGTTCATGCCCCACTGTAGCAAGTAGATGCCCCCTTGTAGCCAGTACATGCCCCCCTGTAGCCATTAGATGCCCCCCTGTTGCCAGTACATGCCCTCCTGTTGCCAGTACCTGCCCCCCTTGTAGCCAGTACATGCCTTCTTGTAGCCAGTACATACCCCCTTGTAGCCAGTACATGCCCCCTTGTAGCCAGTGAATGTCCCCTGTAGCCATTAGATGCCCCCCTGTAGCGATTAGATTCCCCCCTGTAGCCATTAGATGCCCCCTGTAGCCATTAGATCCCCCCCCGTAGCCATTAGATGCCCCCGTTGCCAGTAAATTCCCCCTGTTGCCAGTAAATGCACCCTGTAGCCATTAGATGCCACCCTGTAGCGATTAGATGCCCCCCTGTAGCCATTTAAAAGCCCCCTGTAGCCATTAGATGCCCCCCTGTAGCCATTAGATGCCCCCGTTGCCAGTAAATCCCCCCTGTAGCCAGTAAATGCCCCCCTGTTGCCATTAAATGCCCCCTGTAGCCAATAGATGCCCCTCTGTTGCCATTAGATGCCCCCTGTTGCCAGTAGATGCCCCCCTGTTGCCAGTAAATGCCCCTGTAGCCATTAGATGCCCCCCTGTTGCCCTTAGATGCCCCCCTGTTGGCCATTAGATGCCCCCTGTAGCCATTAGATGCCCCCCTTTGCCATTAGATGCCCCCCTGTAGCTAATAATAACATAAAAAAAAATTACTTACTAGACCACGGTCCCTGCGTCCAACTCCGGAAGCTGCAGAGCAGTGTAAGCGGCGTGACGCACCCACGCCGCTTACACTGCACGCAGCTCCAGAGATCTCCTCGGGGGCAGAGCTGCCTCTGCCGCCGAGGGCGCAGCGCAAGGGGGCGCGGTGAAAGCCGTGCGCCCCCTGCGACGCTAACAGGGGGAGGGGGCCAGGGGGAGGGAAACGATCCCCCCCTGCCTCCTCCCTGCAGCGCACAACGAGTCTGAAAACTGCTGAGGCACTCCCGGTTGTTAAAAAAGGGCTGCGCAGAACCAGGGGCTATCCCCGGGCGGCGGCCCCCCCCCTGGGGCCCACAGAGGGGGTCGGCGCCCCGGGCGATGCCCGCCCCGCCCGCCCCTAGAAGGGCCCGGGGGCCTATATACCTACCTATTTAAGGGGGATATATCCCTTTCCTATTTGGGGGAACAATAAAACCTATTATCTGCCGGGGCTATAAGCCTACCTGCTTAATGGTGGGAAAAATACCTACCTACTGAGGGGTCCTATGTACACTAAAGGGAACTAAAAAAAACCTTTCTCCCTCCCTTTTTTTGGGGGGGGCCCTAAAATACTTACCTACTATAGGGGGAATATATACCTATCTACTGGGGGACATTATACCTATCACCTGCAGGGGCTGTAAGCCTTCCTACCTAATGGGGGGCAAAATACCTACCTACTAAGAGGTCCTATATACCTTGCGGTACATAGATTGGGCACGGTAAATCATAACAAAACATTTTAATCTGACATTTCTTTCTGTGCATATAAATTTATATTTTAATAAATCGGACTTTTATAGATGCAGCGATACCAAATTTGTGTAACTTTTTTATTTTATTATTTGTAAAACGACAAAACTTTAAATATTTTTTTTAACTTTTTTTTTACTTTAATACTCAGTCCCCTAGAGCACTTGACCACAAAGGGGCAAACCCTTTCCTTTTTCCTATAAACAGCAGTACTATTTTATTGTTTAAAATTTGGGTTTTTCATTCTTTACCTATTACAAACCCCCCCCGATCAACACAATAATAAGAATTTTTTAAAAATTTAAACGCGTTTTTGTTATGGATACCTATTATCTAAGGAAATCTAGGTTAAATACTCCCTGCCATTAAATTTTTTTGCTACGTTTTGAATAAAGAGTAAGTTTTTAAAAAAATGTCTGGCCCCCGAACCATTGTAAGGCTGTGGTCCACACGCACAGGAAAACGAACGAAACCTTTGGCCCCTTTTTTGTTTTTTTTAAAAACGCCAAAGATACATCGTTTTTCCCCCGCCCCCCCCCCCCCATAAGCGGCCAAAAAGGAAAGATGAGCTGCAAGTCAAAACAGCCGCTTTCTCTGTTTGTCTTTCGGCACGGGGGTATTATACAATAGTTTTTTTAAAAAACCGGGCTTCTCGTTTTTTTGGCCATTTTTCCCCTACAAAACTATTGTATAGGGGATGTTTGGAAAACAAAACACCGCCGGGGGTTTTTTCAAAAGCGTGACAAAAGGGTGTGGCCCTGCATCAAGAAAAAACGGCCCTTTCAGGCCGTTTTTTTTTCCGATGCAGTGTAACTAGCCAAAACGTTTTTCCCGCTGGACTCGCAGCAGGGGAACCCGATTAATTTTCATACTTTGGGGGGGATATTTTTCAGTATAGTATTTAAAAAGCAAGTTCTTTAAATACAACTGAGTAAAACTTTTTAAACCCCCTTTCCGACATTTTCCGTACTCAAAAGGGAAGTCGGGTAGGGGTTCCCGCAAATTGCCGTATTAGAAGTCAAGGCGATTTTTCGCGCTCACAAGCGGAGCGCGCAAGACGCGGCATGGAACCGGCGATATTTACCGCTGGCATCATGCCGCGACCCCCCACGGCCGGAGTGAGCTCCGGCCGCGGGGATTAACCCCCCCGATGTCGCGACATTGTGGTCGCGACATCGCGGCTGCGGGCCAGGAAGTGAGCTCCTGCTGCCCCAACCCCACTCGATAATACAGCCCGAGCCCCCTCCCCCGCCCGATCCCGGGCGCAGTAAAACGGCCTGAGCGCCGGTACTGATCTCCAACACAGGCAGCCCGGCGCTGAATGACAGCATCCAGGGTTGTCTGGTGACGTCAAACTATCCCACAATGCATTGTGGCAGCGTGACAGACATTGCCATGGAGAAACCAGCATACAGCATAAGCTGTATGCTTGATCTCCCCTATTGCATGAACGATCTGACGATCGTATCATGCAATCCCCCCTGAGGAAAATGGAAAAAAAGTGTGAAAAAGTAAAAAAAAAGTGTAAAAAGAAAACACAAACACAAAAAATAAAAAAAAAAACACTACAACTCGCCCTTTTCCCCCTTTACAAACGGCAATCGCCCAAAAAAGATCAAAATAAATTACGTACACCCATATTTGTTAACAACGCGTGTCGTAGCGACCCACCCTAATAAATCTGTCATGTTATATTAAACCCGTACGGTGAACCCGTAAAAAACAAAAACAAAAAACAGTCACAGATTGCGATTTTGTACATCCTGCAGCACAATAAAATGGAATAAAAAAGCGATCAAAACTACTATAAACGCCAAAGTTTGTACAAATAAAACATCAGTTCATCCCGCAAAACAAAAGTCCTTACCCAGCTCTGTAGTACGGAAAAATAAAAAAGTTCTGGCATTAAAGATACGATTCATAAATAATGTTTTACAACAATAAAAACACTTTTTTTTTTCAAAAAAAATTGTACTTTCAAATAAAAAAAACTACATAAATTGGGCATCACCGTAATCGCTCAACCACAGAGTACTACTAACTTGTCACGGATACTGGCATGAGACGCTATTAAAAAATAAAAATAAAAAACGCTGCTATAATAGCATATTTTCATCACCCTGCCTTCCAAAAAAAACGGATTAAAAAAGTGAAATTAAGTCTTGTCCCCCTCAAAAATGTTACCATAAAAACGTCATCTCACCCCCGCACAAAAAAAAGTCCCTATACACTCCATAAACAGAAAAATAAAAAAAGTTTATGGCACTCAGACTGCGGTGATGCAAAAAACAAATTATCCTTATCAAATAAAAGTGTTTCTTTAATGTGTAAACAAGCATTAAAACATTAAAAAATATACAAATGTGGAATCGCTGTAATCCGTATCAACCTGCTGAGAAAAACTAGCATGTCATTTCTACCGCACAGAGACACGCTGTAAAAATAAAAATAAAAACTACTAGCCAGGATTGCTGTATTTTGAACAAAATGCCTCACAAAAACCTATAAATAAAAAGTGATCAAAGCATCCACATGCCCCCTAATGACCAATAAAAACATCAACTCATCTCGTAAAAAACAAGCCCCAAGCAGCTCCCTATGCAAAAAATTAAGCTATGGGCTGCAGAATAGGACAACATAAAATCGCAACTTTATATAAAACTAGCGCATCTATTTAAGAAGTAATGAAAACATAAAAACTATATAAAATTAATATCATTGTAATTGTACCCGCCCCCCATAGTAAAGTTATTCGTCATTTATCCCGTATAGCGAATACTGTAAAAATG
The DNA here is from genome assembly GCA_025379985.1 of Phyllomedusa bahiana. Taxonomy (NCBI): domain Eukaryota; kingdom Metazoa; phylum Chordata; class Amphibia; order Anura; family Hylidae; genus Phyllomedusa; species Phyllomedusa bahiana. The sequence goes on from JAODAL010005303.1 coordinate 18,912, forward strand.
AAGCCCAAAAACATGGCGGAACTGCGGTTCCCCCCTCCATTTTTCCATGGCCCAATGCTGAAAAAAAAAACTACGGAACACCTGTGCAGCCCAAAATGCACAATACATCTTTAGATGGAGATCCCTGAGGGTGTTTGAATCCAAAATAGGGAATATTTCTGGGGTTTTCACCTGTTCAAGTACTTTGGGGGGCTTTGCAGATGCGCCATGTGGCCCACCAATATCTGTGCGCCAAAAGCAAAATAGCGATCCCTCCCTTGTACCCCCTTCCATGCGCCAAAACAGAAGTTTACACCCACTTGTAGGGTTTTGCCGAACTTGGAATAAATTGCTTATCACGATTTTGTGGCTTTTTTTCCAATATTACTTGTAAAAATTTAAAATTTTTCTGCTAAAAAAATTGAGATTATTGGAAAAAATATATATTTTTTTTATTTACAGAGCCGAACGCTAAAAAAATTTGTGAAACGCCCCTGTGTGCCGATTACTCACAACACCTCTGGATATATTCCGTAAGGGGTGTAGTTTCGCCAATATGGGGTCTTGTTTTAGGGGTAATTATTAAGTTTGGAACCTTAGGGTTGTCTAGCAAACTGAAATGGCCCTAAAAAAAATTGTAAAGAAAAGAGGCCCCAGAGGACCAGTAGGACTCCTCCTATACTGGTGCTTGTGGTTGAGCCAAATAAATGCACTAGGCCACATATGGGATATCTCTGAAAACGCAGAATCTGGGGAATCAATAATTAATTTGCATTTCCCTGATCCATTTGACCGTATACTGCAAATGTATAAAATTGAAAATCTGCAAAAAAAGTGAAATTTTGAAATTTCACTTCCACTTTGCTTTAATACCTGTGAAACACCTAATGGGTTAAAAAACTTCCAAATTTGGTTTTGAATACTTTCAAGGGGTGTATTTCTTAGATGAGGTCATTTATGGGGGTATCTAACCATTAAGGTCAATCAAAGTCACTTAGAACTGGACTGTTCCCTAAAAGATATGTATATTGCAAATTTTCTTGAAAAATTTGAAAATTCCACTAAATTTAGAATCCCCCTAAAGTCGTAAAAAAAAAAAAAAGACATTTAAAAAAAATTATGCCAAACTACAGCAGACATATGGGTAGATGCTAGTTTTAAACTATTTGAGTGAAATAACGATCTGTCTTACATTGCAGAAAATATTTGAAGTTTGAAATTGGTAAATTATCACTTTTTTCATTTCACCATAATTGATATTTTTCACAAATAAACAATCATATATTGGACCAAATTTCTTACTATCTTATAGCAAAATCTGTCACAGAAACAATCTCTGAATCACATGGATAGTTTAAAGTGTCCAAAAAGTAATTCTCACATAAGTACACACCGTAAGACAAATTTTCAAAAATAGGGCTCTTCAGAGAGCATAAAACTGGCTCCGGCGGTAAGGGGGGTTAACGTCCGTGGATTCAGATAATTGCCTTTAGGATACATAAAACAATGGTGGCATAATAATAGCCTAATGTGGTATAGAGAATATACATTGATCAAATTGCAGACAACCACCTAAATTACCCAATATCCTGGTATCTTAGAGGATATAGAGTAGGTAGTTCTATATGTTATATTGGATGCACAGTGCATAACCCATGGTAAATATGTCTGATATTTTTATTGCCTGTTTGGGAATTATGGATTTAGTTTGCTTAGTTCCCAGATAGCCTATATTCCCAGCTAGCCACTACTGAGCTATTATTTCTGTGGTCTTGCAGAAATTCCTAATACATATAGAACCATTCTCAATCTCTAATAGATTAAAACTACCCATGTACTTTAGATTAAAGTTTATGAAGACGGACAATTTCAATCAAATTGATCATTCGTACAATTTAACAAGAAACCATTAACTGAAAAGAAGTTGGCCGTATTTGCAATTTCTGTCCAATAGTCAGATAGAAGATCTTTTAGTCAAAAAAGATCTATTATCCGTGAATGATCTTTCTGGGTAGACTCTTCTCATTTTATTACCAGAAAGATTATTCATCTTTCACCTGATGTTATTGAACATGTAAGGCTGGTATGAACGAATGCAATTCAAAAAAAGAAGAAGTCAGGAAGAAGGTCAGGACAGGCAGCAGACAAGCACAGGGGTCAGTGGTCAGCACCTACATTCAACCATTCTAGGACCAATCACCATCCACCCACACCATGTTTCAGTTCATACCTGAGCCTTTCTCACGCCAGATAGCCAGATACAAGCTGAAATGTGACATGGGTGAATACATTGATTGAGAGTGCTGCCATATTCTATTTTCCACTTATTTCATATTGTGAGGCACGCACCCATATTCATGCTCCAATGTTTTTGGCTTTAATATGCATACTAATAAAACTAGTGATCAGCTGTTAATTAATTCTTAAATTTCCATGAGGGATAAGAGAGGAGTGGCAAAATTCAAGTCTAACAGATGATCCACAATAGTTATTTCATAGATAATACAAGTATTTTTTTTTTAAAGACATATTAAAGTTCACAGTTCTGCATTTAAAAACTATTACTATACAGAACTCTGTGTGCTGCCATCATGCTCAATCTCGGCTGATTTTGGGATATCACCACAGGGACGTTAATTGGCTGCAACCTCACTAGACACTGGCCGAAATCACCATTCAGGAGTGAATGGTGAAGAGTGAGTATGGCAGCAGCATTGGATCCAAGGTTAGAGAGGAGGGGGAGGTGAGCATAAGATTTTTTTTATTTTTTAAACCCATCAAAACCCTACAAAGAAATAGAATAAAACAGTAATGGACAACCCATTTAAGTGTAGTTGCCCAATATGTAGGAAATGTTTGTTGCTTTTGTGTTGTGAAATGAAGGAATGCAATACTGAAAATAAACAATGTCATATTCTGGTCAACAGGACATGACCTCTTAATATGTTCCTAATGAGTTCATTATCAACCAAACAGGAAAAATGTTTGACTAAGACCTCAGAAGATGAATCAACATACATTATTTCTCATGCCTTGTTTACAGCATGAAACATACAAAGCCTTTCTTCATCTTCATTTTTGCTACATATTTATTACGTATTTAGTGAAAACAAACACCATCCACCAGTTACAACATAACCACAATCTAATGGGAAGAACTGTAGATGTAAAGTGCATTATCAAAATATAAATCACCCTGCAGTTTACCGACTTTAAGATGTGCCTTGTGTGCATAGGGAAAGCCACATTTTACACTGATGTCCAACTTTGAACAGAGTAAACTTCAAAAATGTGAAACATTATTAAAAAAAAAAAATATAGAACTACTTTTGTATTGTCTTTATCTAGTTACGGTACATATATTAATGTGAGAATAAAGTATAAAAGAACAGAAATCCTCAGATGTAAATCCTCAGTCGGGGAGCTAACAATATCCTGTTGAGGCCCTGGTGATACAATAACCTACTTTGCTGAAATGTTTGAAGGTTTATTCTAAACTCTCACAGTCTGGCTTAACAAAATAACAAAACATAATAAATATTACAACACTGTATAACAATATGGCACAACCAGTGTATACTATGTAGAACATAATAATCTATGACTAAAAGAATAAAACACTTTTACTGGTCAACTCAATGGGCGACATGCATGAAATTTGCCGTGTTAACGCCAAATTGCATGCGCATAATAATGGAATAGAAGGCGCCTGATTTATAAACACTCTACAGTGAGTCATAAATTAGGTGCATTCTAGTGCTAGGGCGACATTACTGACTTTGAAAGTGGTATACCTGTTCCAGCAGTAATGCGATAAATACAAGGAGATAGTTAGGGCACTCCAGGCCCACAAAAACTACGTCATAGAATAAAACCCATTTAAATCCAACAAAATATATCCAGAAAAAAAATTGTCTGTGTAAGGACAAAATCCAGGTGTGTGGTCACTATCCCTGAGAAGCCCTATACTAATGTCTGCCTAACAAAATACAGAAAACATCGTCCTAATAAGGACGGTACTGTCCGGAACCTTGGGCTAGTAAGCCCTATTACGCCCTTGGTTAGTTATTTAAATGTTAGCAATGCACAAAAAATTAAACCGGTCAAAGATTACCAATACCAGTCCTGGAAACTCTCAAGTCCAGGTATACAAAGCTAAATGATGAAAATCAGATCCCAAAACCTAGGCACAATCGAGTCCAGGTATGAATACAATATATCAAAACATATTTCAAACACAAGGATGATGTTTTCTGTATTTTGTTAGGCAGACAATAGTATATGGCTTCTCAGGGATAGTGACCACACACACCTGGATTTTGTCCTTATAAAGTCTATTTTTTTTTCTGGATATATTTTGTTGGATTTAAACGGGTTTTATTCTATCTAGTAAAAGTTACATTTTATTTTATATATTTCCAGTCCAGTGATTTGTGTCCAGCAGTAATGCGCCTAGAATTGCCATAGTGAATCTATAAATCTATAGCTTCATACGGTTCTAGTGCGCCCTCCCTCCCTCCCCCAGATTTCGGGTGCATTACAAAGCACCCGAAGCATTACTAATGTAATGCGCCCTGGAGTGGCATGCGGGAGATTTGAAAATGTATGAACGGGGCCGTGCCTGATATCAGGCTGAAAAGACTCCAGATATCTGGCGCAGCCCCGTTCATTCATGTAGCCCAATATTGTTAACTTTTTCGGATTCCATTAAAACAAAAACTCTAATAGAAAATTGTATAACTTTTCATTGCATAAAGAATAAGCTTTATTTGCTGAAGTAATAATACCCCATTGTATGTTTTTGGTATCAAAAATCGTGTCCTAGATCATTTGGAGCAGAAAAACTTTCTAACTTAGCATGCACTACACACAGAAGAAGTCAGCTTTATGCTTATATTCAGGCCAAAGCATTTCTTTCAATTCTAGAGGTTTATCATATGACTATTACTAGTTATTATCAGCATGTAGGTGGAGTAAGCAAAAACACTTGTAGTTTTTGAAGCTCTGTTCAGAAACAGCATTACAGCCCAATGTCCAGGCTGGTTCAGCTATTACTCTGGGTACCTTATCCTTCAGAACCCCTTAGAACAATATTCACAGAGGTTTTTCTCATCTAGACAACTGTTACCTTCTAGGCAACTTTGTGGGTCACGTGGCAGCTGTGATGCTCACCAGAAATAAGTAGCGGATCCTCTGGGTCAGTCATGACCATTGGCATAGCACTACACTGAGAAGCAGCATCTAATAAGTCCCCTGATCTTTACCATTTAGCCCTTTGTACAAAGGATCTGGAATTCACTGTAGGAAACTTCCAGGTCGCTACCCGTAACCTGGTCAATAGTGGTAACAGCTAATGTGTAGGCATGGCACCAGAGGATTAGACAGAGATGTGGTCAGGTCACAAGTAGAAGGTCAAGGCAGGGGGAATACTTTTGTAAATGGGTGTAATAGGATGTAAATTATACAAGGTGTCTTATAAGATGTGATATAGAAATATGTATCGTATGTCACATTAATATACCTTGTATCCAGTCTATATAAGACATATGTATATTTGTATAATCACTGTATTTGCTGCATGTGAGGACAGCTGTCATGCTACCCCCACAGTGGGGGCTATTTCTGATCATATTGTTAGACCTTGGTGACCCCTGCCTGACTGCTCAGAAGTTAAAAAGATAATTAGAACTTTCTCCCCCCACCAAACAGATCATAGCTGATACTATTACATAATGCTCAAGTATTAATATACCCTACCATATAGGGAGGGCCAGATAATTGTGAAGTCTGGTAAAGCTGACTAGACCCCTTTAGACAAAAGAGATGTCATGTTTGGGCATCTTGAGAGTTAAGGGAGACAGCTCTGACTGGTATAAAAAGGCTTGAGTTGCCAGTGAGAGCTGGGCCTCGGCTGGGGCATGGCCTGCGCCCAGCAACTCCCATTTCTGTGTCATCGGACGAATCGGGGGTACATTCAGTACCGAGGGGCTCTCCCGTTTCACTGTGTGCAAGAACTATGCATCGATAACATCTGTAGCTGCCAGCTAAGTATCATTCTATTCTATCTTAATTCTATTTCCTTATTTTATGTAATAAACCTTTCATTTTTATATATATATATATTGTCTGATTGTAATTAATTTCTTGCCCGCCAATCAATCACCCGCTTACAATGGGAGACAGGGTGAAGGTCAGGACAGGCAGCAGACAAGCATATGGGTCAGGATAGGAGCCAAAGTTAGATACTGGAAATACACTAAATAGTACACAATCCAAACATAAGGTAGCACATCAATAAACTGTCAAAGAAAGTGACCGGGATTCTGAAGAAGGGTCTGGATACATTTCTAGATGTAATATAACAAGTTATAGTGACTAGGATTCTAGAAGGGGGTCGTTGATCCAGGGAATTATTACGATTGCCAGATTGGAGTCAGGAAGGAATTTTTTCCCTAACATGAGGACAACTGGCTTCTACCTCATGGGGGTTTTTGCCTTCCTCTGGAACAACACTTTAACACTTTAGCAACACTTTAGCACAATAGGCTGAACTGGATGGACGTTTATCTTTTTTCGGCCTGACAAACTATGTAACTATGTAAAGAAAGGGGAGGTACGTCATAAGAAGGTTCAGCTGTCTCGGAAAATCTGGGTGGCATGTGCTGACCATTTAAGACAATGTAGAGCCACGCAAACCCTATGGATGGACATGAAGGAGAAGAGAACCAACAAACTGGGGACCTCCAATGCCAGCCAGTGCAGTAAAGAGGTAAATGAGTGAACCCACTGCTAATGGGGCAGGCTGCGGCATATCTTGTAACAATAGCAAACCATTACCCTTGTCCTATCCAGAGGTCCAAGCTGTGCCCTTCAACTGATAGGTCCTTTGAACACTGGGAATATTTGCAGTAGCTCACTGCTAACACAGTCCATTACACATGGTTTGCATAGGGATGGCGACAGCTCATACTGATGTCCAACATTCTCTCTTGGAAAACAGGTGCCAAAGTTCGCTGTCACTTACCATACCCTTTTTACAGTTGCCTTCTCAGTTCGTGCCTCAGTTCTTGGTCAGTGTCATAGCTTGTGTCTCTGCTTTTTTTCCTGTCATGTTCTTGGTGTTGTGTCCTATCTTACTTTCTGTTTCTGTTTTGCACCTTGGCCTCTGTCAGGCCTTCCCCTTCCCTTATATGTCTGTTTAGTTGTGTCCCTTGTCTGTTCAGTTCAGTACCTGCACATCTTTACACCTAGTCTACTGTATCTTGTCCCTATTTCTGTTAGTGCCTAGCATTGGCACTCCTTACCTGTCTGGTCAGCTGTCACTGCTGGGAACTACTCTGAGTTTGCACCTGAGGGAAATAGGAGTAAACCAACCTTACTATCCAAGGCTCTGTGAAGATACCCAATAGCCACTTAGTTACATCCCCTTCCAGCAAGCCAGACAGTGGTTCAGTGGGTCCACTATCCGTTTTAATCACTCACCTGTTTCAATTTGTTTGAACTTCATGCCATGTGACCCAGCAGGCTTGATATCTCCATGCTTTTCCCCACAGTGTGCTCAATCCTGAGTCAAGTAACCTAAAATACAAGAACTATAAGTAGCTACAATGTAGCTGAGTAGTTAGTATTTCTGCCTTTCAGCATAGGGGTCCTAGGTTTAAATCCCTGCAGATACCAAACATGTGGCTTTTTTTCTCAATGCACATACCAGATTGAGGTTTCTTTTTTTGGGGGGAAGGAGGGAGGCTGAAAAAATGCCAAAAGAAAGACAAACAAAAAACAAGCAGCATAATAATAACTTTGCTGCAGTATCTGACTAATTACTAAGGAGCATAGAGGACTAGGGTTGAATGACAGCACTAGGGGTTGAACACTCTCTAAGCAGTAAGTGTGTGTGATTACTAGGCAAGGAAGAGACTGACAATAGCTGCCTGAGAGGAGATGTCTGAGCATATGCAGCCAGGACTGAGGAGCTCTCGTCACTGGTCGTATCCCCTTGAGACGAGCTAAACACTATGGATCACTAAGGTAGCAGCTAAAACAAAAACTGTACAGAATTTTTAATAATGATGAATGGAGAAAATGTTTATTATTTCATTTGCAAGTTTCTCACATCAATTTTACTTGGTGGGAAAACCCCTATAAATGCAAGTTTGGGTCTTGCTCAACAACAGAAAGATCTACTGTTCCGCACAGGGCAAGGACTCCAGTGGGGTTTTGTATTCCCAGCATTGGTACTTTCTGGGGCACTGGACCTCAGGGCATAGGACCTCTTTCTGCAGCAAATCAGCAAAGACAAGAGGTAGTACATCATCTGGACAGGTGTCTTAACACACCAGACCTTTAGGGGCCGTTTACACGGCACAGGACAAATACTGGTCGGTTTATCCGACCGGTATTTGTCCTGTTTTCGTGCCGTGCACACGGCCGCAGGAGGATGGCTTTTCTCCGCGATTAGCCCTCCCCCTTCACATTGACATGTTCATATTCGGTCCGAAAAACGGACCAAAGAATGAACACGTTCTATGTTTTTCAGGCCGCCGGCGGTCTGAAAAACCACCGGGCAGAAAAAAGTTTATCAGCCGGTTTTCAAAACCAAAAACCGGCTGAAAAACCGTGCCGTGGGGACAAGGCCTTAGTCACAGTCCTCTTGTAGCAATCTCTACAATTGCCTCATGCTTCCACTCCATCCTGCTATGTGCTGACTCCACTTATTTATCGCTCTCAGGCTACATTTGCTTATATGCATAGAAGCACTTAGGTGGTCCTAAAGCCTGTCATTTTGCTACAGAAACACAGCCTACAGTCATACAGGAATACTGCATTTACCATTTAAATGCATGAAACGTTACCATACAACAGTTATACTGACCCCATTACAAGCAGTCATCATGTGATAAGAATCACCTAAAGTTTCTTTTGTCAGCTGACAGATAAATTCACGAGCAAGGTAATTTTTATCTGATCATATAGAAAATTGTGTGACCTTTTCTAAACAGCAATAACCATATTCTTTGTATGTGACAAGACCCTGATAGAACTGTGAAATCAATTTCTATGCCTTAGTCTTTAGAAGCTCATGCGGAGACACAATGATCTGTGCTGTAGACTGAAGTAAGAAAGCGTTTCCTGGGAAATTAAAGTTGGCAAGATGTTTTTAATGTGTGATGTGTCCTAAGTGCAAATTCGTTCGTTCAGTTTCCTGATCTTAGATTTATTTACTTGGAGACAGCAATGACAAACATGTAACAGTAATTGCACGCTTGACCTTAGAACATTAAAATCTGTCCCTTTGTGATTATACTTATATAAATTGGCTGTAATTTACTTATTCGGCTATGTCTACACAGCACAGGTTTTCCGCCAGATTTTCGGTGGGTTTAAATTTTTAGAAACCTCCGAAAATCTAACAGAACTAAGAGAACTTTTCAATACAAAAAACCCTCTGTAGTCTACACAGGTAATTTGTTTTCTGGTCAGTTTTCAAAGCTGGAGGTTTTAGGAACATGTTATAAAATCCAGCAGTAAATTTACTATTGAACTCTTATGCTATGTCTCCACTGCACACACAAACGTCAGTTTTTTTCAGGGTTTTTTGTTTTCAAAAAACGCAGAAAAAAGGGCTAAAAAGAGGTCCAATAGACTTGTAGATTAAAGACATCCTGTTGTCTCCACAGAACGTCTTTTATACTCATTTTATTTGCTGGTTGGTTTTTGGAAACATGATGCAAAAAACAACTCAGCAGGGCAGAAAATTTACTAGTGGAGTCTATGTAAAGCGTCGGATGTTTTTTTGGCACATGCCAAAAAAAGCAAAACGTGCCAAAAAACTGACGTTTTTCAGCTGCTTTTGACAGGCAGTGGACAAAAAACTCAGTTTTATGAACGTTTTTAGGATTTGGTTTTCAGGTCTCTTTTTGTCCACTGCCCTGTAGACATAGCCTTAGAGGACAAGCTTATAACCTGACTTAAGGTCACCCTCTTAACCACGTTTCTAGTGCTGCTTTCCTCTGATATAGCAACAGTTGCTTACTCACTTCCCAACCCTCTGTATCTACTATATCATTCACCTCTTAGTATTCTTGAGTATGATTGTTTTTATTTTGAATTCTCTTTCTGCAGAAATATCACTCATTACTAGATTTTTATAAGCAAATCATAAAGGTTATTTGATGCAAGTATAAGGAAAGAGAACAGATGATATAAAGCAAGATGAAATTAACAACAATATCTCCATAAGTAGCATGACAACATAAAAAAAACCCATAAAATAGCCATAAATTACTAATGTTCTAGAAGACAGACACGTGCAACAGAAAAAAAAGATCTTAAAGGGGTTGTCTGTTTATTGTTTGTTTCGGGAAGAGGGTAAAATAGAAAAAAAAAGAAGAAAAAACAACTCACCTTCCCAAACAGCTCAGTTCATCAGTGAGCTCCGGCCCCGCTGCTCCCGACTGATGGTGTCACATTCATTGTTCACGTGATCCTGCAGGTGTTTACAGGTCTCAGCGGCCTCTTCATGTTTGAATGGCACGTGACCACTGACCTGTGATTGGCTGCAGGTTCACATGGCAATGATCACATTGTCATCACCAGGTGCCCCAGTATTGGAGCTCAGAACTGCAATGGAGCCCGCTGGAAAGGGGAATCTTATTTGTTCACCCTTTCTGTCTCTCACTACTAAGTTTTTCTTTCAAAACCAGACAATCCCTTTAAAGGGACTCTTTAGACAAAATGTATTTTTTGTGTCACGTCTAGTGTAGGACTCGGTGGTGATACATGATTTGGATCTCTTAATCTCTGTGCCACGCACCTTGTTTGAAACCCTCTATAATAGCCAATAGAATTTATGTTATCCTAACACAAAAATATAAGATTTTAAAAAAATAAAATTATAGTATATAAAAAAGGTTAAAAAGAAGGTATGAATTGAAAGGTCTATGATATATTCATGTCACATAGCAGATGTCAAATATTTGCTGTTTCTATCATTATAAGTCCTAAGAGGCCTTAACTACAGACATTAGCATTTGACAAGAAGTATAACAATTATTAAAATACATAGAATGAAATTACAGAAAAATTACCTTCTAAAGCGGGGCATTCTGCATAAGATTATATGATTCCCATAGACACAGGAGCAGTCAGCCGGATGTGACAATTTGGCAAGACTGGGTAGCTATCCTAAGGGCAAATGTATAAAACTTGGCGCCGACATACCAGTTCTAAATCGTTCTAGAGGAGTGTTGAATGTGACAGTATGTATGTCATATGTGGGTGCATACATCTGGCATGTGTTATGCCTTACATAGTTTTGCGCATAGTACACCTTTGGCTCATAGTAAAGTATATCTTTGGCACATAGCACATCTTTGGATCATAGCATAGCATATATTTGGCTCATAGCATAACATATCTTTTGTGCATATATTTGGCGCATAGCACATCTTTGGCACATTCAAAAGTGCCGTGCCTGGCGAAAATTTTGGCTTACAATAATACCCATCTGAGTTCGTGTAGAATCCTTCTTTCTTCTAGATGTAGTGATTGCCCCTTTGCTATCCAGTGATCTGGCATAGTTCTCACCTGGCAGAGTTTTGACAGATCAATGTTTGATTATAGGGCCGGTGCTGATGGTACACCACAGTCCTGGATGTGAATAGTTCATGGGAGAGATCTTTATATCAATCCTAATATATTTATACATTGTTACTAGGTCACCACCTTGTTCTGAAAAAAAAATAACCCTAATTTAGAATTTTTAAAAAATATTAGCTATGATAATTTCATGTATTTAAATTGTAAAATAAGCCTAATATAATACCACGGCAGACATCCAAACAGAAGCGCACACTAAAAAAAAATGCTAATCCAATCATTGTTTCTCTGGCAACAATAGAAGTGAGTCAGAACTGTGCCCAAAACAACTTTTGTATAGAATTAAGGAAACATAAGATATTCCATAGATAATGGCCTAGTAATTACCCTATATAGCCCTCCCATTTTCTGCTAATTAGCTCAGTTCTGTATCTTTTCACTGCACTTTTACAAAGGTCTCATCTACTTCTACATGGTGACTAATTGCTTAATTGCTTTGTTAAACATCACACATCCAAAGATAACAGAAATATTGTAATTGATTGCTTCAGGCATATAACTAGATTTGTGTATAATAGGAAAAATGTTGAGAGCAAAAGAAAATATTAGATTCATTTAAATTTGCTGACAATATATATATATTAGACCATATGCTGAAAATAAGGTATTAGATATCAAAATTGAATTCACTGATAACATGTTAGGCCACTTGCTGAAATCATTTATGCAAGTTACATAAAGTCCTATAAAGTCTCTTTTATGCTTTTGTTTTTATCTTTTAAGGATGATGTGGCAAACAACATAATTATATTTTTTACTTCTAGCGCTGTGGTATGTCATGTTTAAATGTGGCCAGTCCATCAAACCATACTTTCAACCCAATATCAACATTTGCTGTATATTTATGGTATAATGGTGCTAAGGGAGTATGGAGTTGACCAGTGTCAGACTGGGGGGTATGTGGCCCAAAGGGGAGTTGATCTTGGGGGCCCAACCTACAGCTACTGTTAATACAAATATTACGTGTTAATTTGTAGGCCTCTCGGACATAAATAACTGTCTTTTGCCACATAATACAGTGTGCAAAACAAAACTGTACTGAGCAGAACTCTGTACCAAGTGAATCATTATTATTATTATTATTATTATTTATTTTAAAGCACCATTGATTCCAGGGCGCTGTACATTCGGGGGGTTACATATATTACATAAGTCAAACGAGTACAGTGATAAGGGATAATGACAATTGGCACGACAGAGGGAGAGAGGACCCTACCCGCGAGGGCTTACAATCTACAAGGAGGGGGAAAGAGACCGGAGGTGAGGGGCAGACATGTCTGTGGAGGAAGTAGTGACAAGTTTAGTGAAGGTTATAGGCAAGCCTGAAGAAATGGGTTTTCAGGTTGCTTTTGAAGCTGGTGAAAGTGGGGAGAGTCTGATGTGTTGGCGCAGTGAGTTCCAGAGTGTGGGTGAAGCACGGGAGAAGTCTTGGAGACGGTTGTGTGAGGAGCTGATAAGGGGAGAGCAGAGGAGAAGGTCCTGTGAGGAGCGGAGAGTGCGTGGGGGGAGATATTTGGAAATTAGGGCAGAGATGTATGGAGGGGAGAGGTCATGGAGAGCCTTGTAGGTCATGGTTAGTAGCTTGAAATGAATTCGCTGGGCAATGGGAAGCCAGTGAAGGGATTGGCAGAGGGGAGAGGAAAGAGGAGTAGCGGGGAGAGAGGTGGATAAGACGGGCAGCGAGTTAAGGATGGATTGGAGGGGAGCGAGGGTGTTAGCTGGGAGGCCACTGAGAAGGATGTTGCAGTAGTCTAGGCGGGAGATGACAAGGGCATGGACCAGCATTTTTTTGTAGTGTCATAGCCGAGGAATGAGCGGATGCGGGGAGATGTTTTTCAGGTGGAGGCGCAGGCAGAGGTGAGGTTTTGGATGTGTGGCTTGAAAGATAAAGCAGAGTCTAGGATTACCCCAAGACAGCGGACTTGTGGGACCGGTGAAAGTGTAGAGCCGTTGACTGTAATAGAGAGATCAGGGGCAGGGGTAGAGTTGGATGGTGGAAAGATGATGAGTTCTGTTTTCTCCACATTTAGTTTAGGAGACGTGATGAGAAGAAGGAGGAAATGGAGGACAGACAGTCTTGGATCCGGGAGAGTAGAGAAGTGACATCTGGGCCCGAGATGTAGAGTTGGGTATCATCAGCATACAGGGTGGTAATGAAAGCCATGTGAGGCTATGAGCTGACCGAGGCCAAGGGTGTAGATAGAGAAGAGTAGTGGACCCAGGACTGACCCTTGGGGGACACCAACAGAGAGTGGCCGGGGGGAGGAGGTGGAGCAAGAATGAGAGACGCTGAAAGTCCGATCAGTGAGGTACGAGGAGATCCAGGAAAGAGCAAGTCCGTGATGCCGAGGGAGGAGAGGATTTGTAGCAGGAGGGAATGGTCGACAGTGTCAAAGGCAGAGGACAGGTCTAAGAGGAGGAGCACAGAGTAGTGGCATGAGGCTTTAGCAGTTACTAGATCATTAGTGACTTTGGTTAGGGCAGTTTCGGTAGAGTGGTGGGGTCGAAAACCAGATTGTAGTGGGTCAAGAAGAGAGTTGGAGGAGAGGTGGGAGGACAGCTGAAGATAGACGTGCTGCTCGAGGAGTTGGGAAGCTAAAGGGTGCCGTGAGCTGGGGCGATAGTTGGACAGAGAAGCGGGGTCAAGGGTTGTTTTTTTTAGGATTGGAGTGATAGTAGCATGTTTAAAGGCAGAAGGGAAGAATGCCAGAGGTTATTGATAGGTTGAAGAGATGGGTGAGTGCTGGGATGATAGAAGCACTGAGGTCTGGGATGAGGTGGGATGGCAGTGGGTCAAGAATCATGTCTATCTGTCTCACACATCAGTCTCATATGTCTGTCTGTCTCAAACAGACACAGTCTAACATATCATAGATAGACACATGGTTAAGTGGCTCTATCCATATCCCACTCCATACCCTATCAGCAATATCCACGTTTCCCCCTCAGTCACGCACCTCCCCACTTTTTAAAAAAAAGCAACACCATAAACACAATCAAGAAAGTAAAACTGAAACCACATAATCACAGGGACAGGTGTACACTCACTTTTACAATCAGGGATGAGTGTACGTTGCCGCTATACAAGTGACGATATAACCTACAATACCGCCATATAGAGACCAGCTTAGGTCTTCATCACAAGATAGTTAATACAGCACTGACCTAACACAGAAGCAAAATAACCCCTGACATCCAAGGACTCACAGACGACATCTTATCTGATGAGTCATTCTTTTCTCTGATAAGTTGTTCTCTTCTCTGATGAATTGTTTCTTTTCCCTTTTCTTCTTCATCCAGTCTAGACCATCATGATGACTTCTTCTGGTCACCATTCGTCCTTGCAGAATTTACACACAAATATATTAGAATCTTCACTTTCCAGCACCTCTTCACCTATCCCACCTCTGTACAAACTCCTCATGGGTGGGAGAGGGAGTACAGGCCATGGATCAGAGACACTGTCTCCTAGGAGGTTGGGGGGAGGACTAACCCACTGCAGATTGTGCTATGGCTATGGCCTGTGCCACTAAAAATCATATTACTAATATCAAACCAAAATAAACATTTGCCATATATTTAAGGTATAAAGATGCTAAGGGAGTATGGAGTTGACCAGTGTTAGACTGGGGGGGGCATGTGGCCCAAAGGGGAGTTGATCTTAGAGACACACCCTAATATTACCTGTTCATTTTTAGGCCTCTTGGACATAAATAAATGCATTTTATCACATAATACAGTGTGCAAAACAAAACTGTATTGAGCAGAACTCTGTACCAAGTGAGCCACATGTCTGTCTGTCTTTCACATCAGTCTCATATGTCTGTCTGTCTCACACATTGTCACAGTCAAACATATCATAGAAAGACACATGGCTAAGTGGCTCCATCCATATCCTATTCCACCCCCTCATCAGCAATCTCCAGGCCATGGATAAGAGGCACAGTCCCCTAGAAGGTTGGGGGGACTAACACCATGGAGATTGTGCTACAGCTATAGCCTGTGCCACTTAGAATCATATCACAAGGTAGGTAGGCAAGGCCCCAGATAGATAGTTAGGCAAGGCCCCAGATAAGTAGGTTGGCACAAGGCTCGAGGTAGCTAGGTGGGTCCTATTTAGGTAGGTAGCTCCCTGCTGGATAAGTTGGTAAGCTCTAGGTAGATAGGCCGGCCCCAGGCAGGTTGGTGGGTCAGCCCAAGGTAGGTAGCTAGGTATGCCCCAAGTGCTCTACCTGTTCCAGCAGTAATGTGTCTGGATTTCCTGGACTGAAGCCATAAATGTGTAGCTTTGTACGGTTGATGTGTGACACGCCTCCAGCATGCCCCCGATCTCAGGCGCATTAGAAAGTGCTGCGGGCACTCTGTAATGCACCTGATATTGGAGTGCACCTAGTTACAAATAGAGTGAACATGGCTGTGCTAGGTTTTTGGCTAAAAAGATGCCAGACTTCTGCCGCAGCCCCATTCATACATGATCCTTATCGCAAAACAGTTCAATTTTAGTCTTGTCAGATCACAGGACATGTCTCCAAAAATGTAGGTCTTTGTTTCTGTGTGCAGTTACAAACATTAATCTGGCTTTTATAGGTTTCTTTTGGAGTAGTGGCTTCTTCCTGGCAGAGTGGCTTTTCAGTCAATGTTGATACAGTACTCGTTTCTCTGTGGATAATGACTACTCTTACCAGCTTCCGCCAGCATCTATACAAGGTCTTTTGCTTTTGTTCTTGGGTTGATATGCACATGTCAGACCAAAGTACATTCATCTCTGAGACACAGAACCCATTTCCTTCCTGAGTGGTATGATGGCCGGACATTCCTATCTTGTTTGTACTTGCATATAATTGTCTGTACAGATAAACGAGGCACGTTCAGGTATCTGGAAATTGCACCCAAGGATGAACCAGACTTATGCAAGTCCACAATTCTCTTACTGATATCTTAGCTGATTTCTTTAGACTCTCCCTCGATATTACATGCAGAAAGTGTTTTTGGTGTACTTTAAAATACATCCACAGCTGTGTCTGATTAACTCAGATGTTGCCAATAAACCTATCAGAAACTTCCACAGACCTGACATCATCATATGGGCTGTCCCAAATTGTTTAAAGCCATAGTAATCCTAATGTATAGAAACTTTTGACTTTGCAGAAAGTAATAAAAATGCCTTTAAAATTCTCTCTCTTAGTATGCTGGCATTTGGCAAATATAATTAATTTTGGTTCCTAATTGACATAAAACGGGTAAGGTTTATTCTGATTTCATGTCAGATAGTGAGAAAAACATGCATATGTGTCTTTTTATATAGTGTATGTGAATTTCTGGTTTCAACTGGTACATCCCTTCTGTACTTACACCTTATTTATTTGCCTGATACCTATTATTCTACTGATACCTCTATTTCTCTATATTTTCTCTTTATATTTAGACTTCCATCCCCCTTGTGTTTATCTATTGTCCCATACATATGTTTTCTTTACTACTTCCTCCACACCATTACACACATCTGCCTTTCCCCATATTAGTGCCTATATTTCTCTCTATCGCCTCCTATGCTTATAACTCCTTCTACAATGATTCTCTTACTGATTTCTTCAATTTTTTCTGTTGTCCTTTATTCCATTTTTTCCCTTTTTCCCTTCCTCCTTTTCTTCTCCCTCTCATTCGGTCTCCCTACTTCCCCTTCCCCAATTCTATTTCTTTCTCGCTCTTTTATTTTTTCTACATTCTTCCTCATATGACAAAAAATATCCCTTTTTTTAAATATCCTTTCTTCTTCTTTTTCTTTTGCTAGATATCTATGTACTCTTATTACTCATACTATAACTTTATTATTTGTTCCAGTGATCTATATGATTAAGGTCACATAGCTGACTGAAACAACAAAAAATATAAGAAGATCTCAAATAGTTTTCAAGGTTCTACACCAAGATTAAGGGTATATTCACACGGCATATTGTAATAGGTACTGTAAACGATGCAATATTCCGGTGTTTTAGAAGTACGCACTGGCAAGCGCGTACTTCTAAAACGCCCTGTGCCAGCTCCAATAGACATTCACTTTCCCCTGGGAAAACATTGGGTAATCATGAGAGCAATGAATTACCATATTTGTGGTTCGTACTTTGGACTTATTACTACACTCCAAAATACTGACTGAAAATACGGCATGTGAAGATGCCCTCAATTCATTGTATGGAATGAATATATTGTATTACACACATGTAAAAACGATATTTTGTAAATATACTTTAAAGCATATATACTTGTGTGCTTTGGATTTACATATATTTAGTTGTGAAACCTTCTGCATTAATTAAAAAGATGCATTTTTTGAGGAACGCATGCGTTTTTAACTGCTTACAGTTACAGTTGAAAAATGCAAAAAATACACAACGTAAGAACCCAGCCTAAGAAGTATCAATTTGATCTAAGTGTTTTAGTTAATCTCAGTTCCTAAACACTTTCTCATGTGCAACACTAAAAAAAAGTCCACGAGTAGTACTGGCAGCATGTTCTGTCTGCGATATCATGCATGTCCAATTAATTTCTGCCAAAAAAATCAATTAAATCAATTTAAATGGCTTTGCAATGAAAGTCATTGTCTTTCCAGTTTAAGCTGTAATGTTCTGTCTATGTTACATTTAGGTGCAACAGTCACTTTTTAAATAGCCTGGTAGTTTCCAAATTTATGACGTTACGCCTGTCTTGTTGTTTGCTTGGCTCCAAGCTGAAGACGCTGGAGTTGCTATGCCGGAGAGGCAAGAAAAATATATGCCATACATGGACTTTGCTGGACTGTTGGCCACATGCTGCTAATCACGATAAGCGCAAGTAACCCACTGTATTGTTTTTAAGTGGTTGTTCTTGATACTTAATAAATTATAGAAAGTGTTACTAAGTTTGTATCCACTGAAAATTCATTTACATTTAGGGGCAAGTAATCTTTATCTGCCTGTCTGGATATCAACATTTTATTACCCAAAGCCTGTTGACCCAATTGGCCACACCTTAAAAGAAGTTAAGGAAATTAAGATAAGTTGTTTGAGCATAAAATAATAAAAAGTCACTTTGTAAAATTATTTTTTTATTATGAACCAATTTCATGCTTAGCCCCATTTTTGAAATCTAACATGTGACACTTTCTGCATGTAAGACAGATAGCTATTCCACTCAAAATATTTATAACTAGCATCTACCATATGTTTACTGTAGGTTGGCATCATTTTTTACATGTATTTTTTTTTTTTACATTAGGAGTCTTAAAAATTTAGTAGTAATTTTTCACAATTTCAGGAAAATTTGCAACATAGATTTTTTTTTAGGAATCACTCAATTTTAGATGTGGTTTTGGGGGGCCTGTATGTTAGATACCTCCATAAATAACTCCATCCAGGAAACTACACCCCTTAAAATATTTAAAACAGTGTTTAAGAAGTTTGTTAACACATTAGGTATTTCACAGAATGTACAGCGAAGTGGATGTGACCAGGGAAATGCAACTCAACATCGATTCCCCAGGCGGGCTCTTGTGAATACTGGGGGCTACTTAGACTCCGCCCCCTGGTGTGGCTTAACTATCATCGCTTGCGGTAGTCCAGCAAATCCATCAACCCGTTACAGTACAATCTGGCCATGGATTCCGCCAGGGTACCTTTGCTGTCGTCCAGCAGAGCCAGCGTATTGACCAGCTTGCGGCCATGATGCAGAACCTTGCGGCCCGTCTACCTCCGCCTGCGGCTGCTGCTGCCACGCCAGCACCAGTTGCTCCTGCAGCCATGGCTCTACCTGCTCCTGCACCGGGACCTTCTCTGCATCTGCCGCTCCCCTCACGCTATGATGGAGACCCCAAGAAGTGCCGTGGCTTCATCAGTCAATGCTCCATCCACATCGAGATGTTGGGGCATCAATTCCCTACCGAGCGGGCTAAGGTGGCCTTTATAATTAGCCTCTTATCGGGGGAAGCCTTGGCCTGGGCCACTCCGCTATGGGACCGAGGAGATCCGTTGACGGCAAATCTACAAACCTTCCTCCAGGGGTTCCGCACCGTCTTCGAGGAACCTGGCCGCACCTCCTCCGCTGCCGCAGCTCTGCTCCGTCTCCATCAGGGCGACTCTACCGTGGGTCAGTACTCCGTGCAGTTCCGCACCCTAGCCTCTGAGCTGGACTGGAATAATGAGGCTTTGGTGGCGACCTTCTGGCAAGGCCTTTCTGGGCGTATTAAAGATGAGCCCATCCTTAAGAAACCATCTCTTGACCCCTCTTGTCTGTCCAACTAACGCCCCATCTCACTGCTTCCATTCGCCTCTAAACTCCTCGAACAGCATGTCTATCTTCAACTGTCCTCTCATCTATCCACCAACTCTCTCCTTGACCCACTGCAATCTGGCTTCCGACCCCACCACTCTACAGAAACCGCCCTAACCAAAGTCACCAACGACCTAGCAACTGCCAAAGCCTCACGCCACTACTCTGTGCTTCTCCTCCTAGACCTGTCCTCCGCCTTTGACACTGTCGACCACTCACTCCTCATACAAATCCTCTCCTCCCTCGGCATCACGGACTTGGCCCTTTCCTGGATATCCTCCTACCTCACTGATCGGACATTCAGCGTCTCTCACTCACGCACCACCTCCTCCCCTTGCCCGCTCTCTGTTGGTGTCCCCCAGGGGTCTGTCCTGGGCCCACTACTCTTTTCTATCTACACTCTTGGTCTGGGTCAACTAATAGCATTACATGGCTTTCAATACCATCTGTATGCTGATGATACCCAACTCTACATCTCTGGCCCAGATATTACCTCTCTACTCTCCCTGATCCCTGTCTGTCTTTCGTCCATATCCTCCTTCTTCTCCTCACGTCTCCTGAAGCTAAACGTGGAGAAAACTGAATTCATCATCTTTCCACCGTCCCACTCCATCCCTCCACCTGATCTCTCTATCACAGTCAATCGCTACACTCTCTCACCTGCTCCACAAGTCCGCTGCTTTGGGATAACCCTTGACTCGAATCTGCCCTTTCAAACCCATACCAACCCTCCCTCTCCCTGCGCCTCCACCTAAAAATTTATTCCCGTATCCGCTATTCCTTTTCTTCGAAAGCACAAAATGCTGGTCCTCCCCTCGTCATCTCAGACTAGACCTTTGCAACATCCTTCTTTGTGGCCTCGCTAGACCTTGCTACCCTCCAATCCACCCTTTAACTTGCTCCCCCATCGATTCACCTTTTCCTCGATATCCTTGCCTTTTCCCCCTCTCCCAAATCCCTTCCTGGTTCCCATTGCCCAGCGAATCCGTTTCAAGTTAGTAACCTTTAACCTACAAGGCTCAAAATAAAAAATTCCCCCTCCATCATATCTGCCTTAATCTCCAGAATCTCCCGTCACCTCTCCCCCCTCAAGGACTTCTTTCTTGCTCTCCCCGTGTCAACTCCTCACAAAAAACCCGTCTCCAAATTCCCCTCTTCCCCATACTCTGGAACCATGCCCCAACACCCAACTCTCCCCCACTCTCAAAAAGCCTCAAAAGCAACCTGAAAACCCATCTTCAGGGTTCCTATAACCCAAAATTACCTGCTGTCACTAAACTATCTACAACAAAAATTTTTGCCCCCCCCTTCTTCTCTTCCCACCTTTCCTTTTTTGGTGTTAAAACCCTTGGGGCAGGGGGCCTCTCCCTTCTGTACGTTGTTAGTTATTTAAATTTGTCACCTTTGTACTTGTTTGACCTTTTATGGTGAAAAAAAAGAATGTACAGCGCTCTGGAACCCAAAGGGGGGGTCATAATAAATAATAATAATAATAAAGGCTCGTGGTCGGGATCTGCCAAAACTGTCTGGCGAAAATGTTGGGGGGGCCCCCCGAAGTTATACGGTTTTTCCGAGAACAACAAAAAGCTCCACCCCAAAAGGGAGGTCGCCGACCACGCGCTACCCCCGCCGGCTCCCCGGTTTTCAACAACCTCCCCTTCCTCCGCCCCCTGGGTTTTGAGGATAACCCATGCAGGTCGAGAGAGCCCCTGGACCCAGGAAGAACGTTTGCGCGTCGTCAGAGGAGTGTGCTTTTATGTGGCGGTTCTGGCCACTTCATTGGGGACTTCCGGTGCACCCGGGAAATTCGCACCTAGGGCTGCAGGGAGAGGGGATCCCAGGTGTCATTGTGGCCCTCCCCTCTGCCATTCCGTACCCTTTTGGAGTTTCGCCGGACAGCACCTTTCAAGCCACGCCTTCCTTGTTTTGGGGTCCGCTGGAAATTTTGTCAGCCACGCACTGGTGTTCAAATTTTCACCTCCTGGTGACCCCTCTGCAGAAACCCATGTTCGTCTCCTCCGTCAGTGGCGAATGCCTAAAGGATGCTATTCGGTTCTGCACTGCGCCCCTCACCTTGCAGATTGACGCCCTACACAAGGAGACTCTGATACTTCTTGTTCTGCCTCGCTCCTCTTCTGAAATTCTCCTGGGCCTCCCTTGGTTGCAAAACCATGCTCCCACCCCAGACTGGAACACGGGCGAGGGTTATCCCTTGGGGTTCCCCGGGCCACTCGCGATGCCTTCCCGTACTCCGCCCCAGCTCTAGGGCCGCCTTTAAAGGGTCTACGAAGTTTTCTCCCGGGGTTTTTTCTGCCCACCCCTTCCCGGATTTGGTGATTTCTTTTCCAAAAGACAGCCAAAAATTCTTCCCCCACACCCGGCCGTTCGACTGTCCTATTCCCCCTTTCCCAACCCGGTAGTACCCTCTTTCGTTCCAGGGGGACAAAAGGCCGATTGTCGGAAATATTCAGGAGAATCCCCTTTAAAAGGTTCTTTCGCAATTCTTACCCCACCTGCGGGGGGGGGGGTTTTTTCTTCTTTGTTAAAAAGAAAGATGGTACTCTCCGGCCCCCTGTATCGATTTTTGGGGGAATTAAAACCTATAATAAAAATCATTTAAAAAAAAATCGATACCCCTGCCTCTGATCTCTGACCCTTTTGACCCCCCCTGGTGGCGCAATTTTTTTCCAAGTTGGATTTACGGGGGAGCTTTAAAAATTGATTCGTACCGTGAAGGGGGTGACGAATGGAAAAGGGCCCTTTTTAATCCCCGTTGATGGCCATTTTGAATTTCTTCTTTCCCTTTTGGGCCCTCTGCAACGTTCCGGGCTTTTGTTCCGGGAATTTCATCAATGAAAATTTTCCGCGATTTTCTTTTATTTTTTTGTCATCGTTTTACCTAGAAAAAACATCTTAATCTTCTCCCCTTTGATTGGAAACTCATCCCCAACCAGGGCCGCCCAGGTGTTTAAAAAACGTTTTCCCAGGGCCCCCGGGTTTTATCCCCAAAACTGGAGAAATGTGTTTGAACGCACCCGTTTCCCTTCCGGGGGTTTACATGTCCCCCTCTAAGCTGTCAGGGTTTTTAAACAGTGGCCTCGCCCCAGGGGGGCCCTTGCCCCAAATCCCCCGCTTTCGGGGGGTTCGCAAAATTTTAATTACGACAGTTAGTCCCTCATTTCTCAGGGCTCGTGGCCCCTGGTCCCCCCTTTACGAAAAAAAAATTGCCAATCCTTAAATCGGGGCCCCCAAAAGGAACCCCAAAAAAAGCCTTGATCCCCTTTTAAATGGGCCCAATTCGCTTTGTCCTTTTCCCTTTTCTCGCCCGGACCCGCGCGCCCTTTTGTCCTAAAAAGTGGAGCATCCTCAGTAGGTGCAGGCGTTTCCCTCCTCCCGGGAAGTCCCCCCTCTCGGAAAGCTGCGTACTTGGGGTTTCTTTTAAAACCTTAAAACCACCGGGAAAAGATTTATAAAATCGGGGGATCGGGGAACCCTACTGGCCATTAAGCTGCCCCCTAGAAAAAAGGGCCCAACCCCCACTGGCTGGGGGGGGGCTCGCCCCCCATGATATTTTACCGATCAAAAAAAATCTTCTCTATCTGCAGTCTGTTTAACGATTTAAATTCCTAGACATGCCGGGTTTGGTCACTCTTTTTCCCCCCCCGCTTTGATTTTCTCCTTCATTTTTGGGCCCAAACGGGGGGGGGAAGAACGTCAGAGCAGACGCTCTTCTAGACCCTCGGACACGGGGGCCGGGGGAAGCCCTTTTGCGCACAAAACCCCTCAAAAAGACCCCTCACGGGGGCCCCCTTTTGTCTTAAATTTCCCATCCTGGGAAGACCTACGCACGCCCTGCCATGGGGGGCCTCTTTATGCTGAAGGGGGGGTTTCATGCTTCAAAAAAAAACCAGGGGTTTTCATCCTGGAGTCCATAAGTCCCTGCAATTTAAATCGCTCGCATTTTTTGGGGGCCCCCCACCCTCGCTCAAGATGTTAGAGATTTGTCCGGGCCCTTTTCTCCTTTGTGCCCAAAATTTAAAGTCCCTGTTCGCCCCGCGGGGTCTGCTTCAGCCCTCTGGGGGTTTCCCAAAAAAAACCCCTTGGGTTCCCTGGGGGCCAGGGGATTTGTTACGGACCCCCCGGGCCCTCACCTGGAAACACGGTCTTTTGGGGGGTTGGACGGGAATTCTCGAAGATGGTTCACTTTGTTCCCTTTGCCCGGGTTTTGGCCCTCTGCCCCCCTTTCGGGGCCCCCAGCATTCTTTCCCACTTTTTTTGGTTTTACACGGTATCCTTGGCTTATGGGTCTGGTTGGGGGGGTCAAGTTTTTTTTGAGATTTGGCGGGGCTCTAAAGGGGGTCATTTGCAGGTTCAGCTGGGATTTTTTTAATCTGAATACCACTCTCAAACAAAACGGGCAGGTTAGGAGGGGGTTTAACCCAAGTTTTAGGTACCCCCACGACATTTCGTATCTGCCCGTAAGGAAAAATGGTTTTTACCCCCTACTTGGGGGGGAATTTCTCATATAATTCCCCTAGACTGGAAATTTCCCCTTGGGGCCTCTCGGTTTTTTTTTGTGTTTGGGCTAACCCCGCCCACCTTCCCTTGGCTACCTCGTGTCCGTTCCTGCAATGGTTTCCCAAGGCGGACATCTAGGGCACTCTGGGAAAAGGGCCCCACGGGGCGGGCCCCTTTTTACAGGCCTCTGCTCGCCCCCAAGGGGCCCCGGCTGGGTAAGGGGACCGTAGGAAACCCCCGCCCCTAAATTTTTGCCGGGGTGTAAGTTTGGTGTTGCCAAATTTTATTCGTTTCAAGGTGCCCAGTTATAAGTTTTGGCCCCTTTGTATTTTGGGGCCCTTTTGTTGTACTTCGGCAAGAACCCGGGGGGTCCTTAAGCTCCGCTTGCCTCCCACTCTGGGGTTTTTCCCGAATTCCTTCCCTGTTTCTCTCCTCAAGCCTTTTTGGTGCTGAATAAAAAAGCCCTTTTCCCCTGGATCTGTCTCGCCTTTTTCCGGGGGGCCAAAAGCTGGGTTAAAATCTTTGAGGTTTGGGGCTGCTGGCGGAAAAAAAAAAAAGTGAGGGGGGGCGAAAAAAGGGGGTTTTTTCTGATTGATGGAAGGGGGGGTTGGGGGCCTTTTGGGGGCTTTCGTTGGAACCCGGGGGGCCAACCCCGGGCATTGACCTCCCCTCTTTAAAATTCCGAAAAAGGAAAAAGGGGGGACCTAAAGAGGGGGGACTGTCATGGGGGTGGCACAGGTGCCGTTTTCCCCCCCGGGGCCCCCCCCCTTTCCTGCATGGGGTTTCCCGGCCCCCGGGGGGCTTTTTGACCCCGGGGGACCAAACCTTTTTGCTGGCCCGCGTCCCGGGCCCCATTGGGGACATACCCGTCCCTGCTCCCGTGCTTCCTGCTCCCGCCTGTCCAGCCACCCCCGGACGAATTTGGGCTGGATTTAAAGGGGGCCCGGGGGCCGGTATTTGTCAATTGCCGACTTTCTGGGCCTTTATAAGGTTTCACGCCCCCCCCCATCTCTGCCAAAATTGTTTTTGGGTTTTGCGTTAGTAAATTTTTGAGGAGTTTGGGGGTTCCGTTTTATTTCCCGGTTTTACCAAATTTCCCCTTCCGCTACGTTTTTGACCCCTTTCCTGTTTGCCCCCCTGCCCTGGGCCGTTTTGCCCGTTTTCGAAACACGAACCTCTGCCGCCCCCTTTCCCGACCTCCTGCCTGTCCCCGACTACGTCTCTGGTTTCGATTCTGTACCCCGCATTAAAACCCGGCCCCATCACAAACAAGTCACGTCCAAAGGGGTTTGCGACCCGGGAAACCTCAAAGCAGCAGCAAATCCAAACCCGCTTTGGGGGGCCCGGGGCTCTGGTGAATTTCCCCGGGGGGCCCGCTTAGACTCCGCCCCCTGGGATGGGTTAACTATTTATCGCTTTTCCCGGGGGCCCAAGCGAATCCCTTTAACCCGTTACAGGAGCCTTTTTTGGCTTTTTTGGGAAAGGCGATTTTTTGGGGGTTGGTGTCTCATTTACAAAAAACCCCCAAAAATTTCCCCGAACAAGGAAAACCCTGCAGAAGTCGCCCCCCCATTTTGGATTTTTAAACCCCCACCCAAAGGATCTCATCTAGGGGTTTTTTTGTTTAAATTTTTCGGGGTAAAAGGTGTTCCTTGGTTTTTTTAAACATTGGGCCATTTAAAATGGAAATTGGGGGGGAAAAAAAATGCAGTTCCGCATTGTTTTTTTGGGGCTTTTCCCAAATTTTAAAAATTCGTTTGCCCCTGAAGGGGAAAATTTACAAGTTAAATTTTCCCCTTTTGGTTCCGGGAAAACAATTAAAATGATATAAATTTATATATTTTTTATATTTTATTACTTTTACCCCAATAGAAATGCGTTTCTACAAAATTTGTGTTTTTATGTTTTATAGTCCCGTAGCCCTAAATTTTTTTTTTTTTCTGTGTATGGGCAGTTTTAGTTGGTTGTTTTTTTTTGGGATGAGTTGACATTTTTTTTTGGGATAATTTTTGGGATTTATATGAAATTTTTTATTGCTTTTTTAAATCCAAATTTTTTTGAGCCGGGTTTAAGAAAATACTGCAACCTGAAAAGTTTTTTATTTATTTTTTGTAAAAGCGTCCCCACCGTTTTAAGTGACAAATTAGTTTTTAAATCTTGGGGTTCTTGAAATAAAAGCATACACCAATTCATAGTTTTTTTTGTTGAAGGGATTTTAAAAAAAATGTTTTTATTGTGTTTTTAAAAAATAAATTTTTGAAATTTCTATCTTCTGGTAGCCATTTAACCCTTTTTTATGTTTCCGGGATACCCGAGCTGGTAAAAGGGCTTTTTTTTTGTGGGATGAAAAAAAGTTTTTTTATTTGGTACTAATTTGGTGTTTTGTGGGTTTTTTTATCCCCATTTTATGTTTCTGCGGGGGTGAAAAAAAATTTTGTGATTTTTTTTTTTATGGTGTTCACCCTGACATGGGCAGATACGGGCCCGGGAAATATTTAAATATTTTTGTACTTTATTTTTCTTGGGGCCAAATTTGGGGTTTGGTTTTAAAAGGGGGAAAAGGGCGGGGGGGTACCCTGTTTTTAAATTTTTTTTTTTGCCCTTTGTGTTTTACTCTTTTTTTTGTACTTTTTCACATTTTTTAAAATTTTCCCCATAGAGGATTTGTATCAGTGATCCTCAGATCACTGATACAATAGAGAACAATACAGAGCAGAACTGCTCTATACTGGTCTCTATGGCAACTGTCAGTCACCATGCTCGGACACTGAGGGGCATGGTGATGTCACAGACACAGAAGTGTTTCTTATGCTCCTGGGCTGTGAAGTGAGCAGACAGCAGCGGCGATCACAATAGATTGCGGCATCTAAGGGGTTAGTAACCCATGGCCGGAGCTCACACTGGACACGGGAAATGCGGCATGGGACCAGCTATAATATACAGCTGGTTCCATGTTGTGATCGTGCGGGACCTGCTTGAGAGCCCGCAAGATGTCCAGGACGTACCGGTGCATCCATTTGTGGGAAGTCACTTCCCATTAGGATGTACCGATACGTCCAATGTCAGGAAGGGGTTAAAAGAGTGAAACCAGTATTATGAACAGTAGGTTTTTGCTTCCTAGTTGCCATAGATGCTTCCATGAACATATAGAGGTCTATACTGCAATTATGTTTCTGTATTTAAATTTATTTAATATGGAAAATATATTTACACATAAGTAGAGATGAGCGATTTTGTCAACTATCTTTATCAAGTCGATAGTTGATATTGGCAATTATCATGCCGATAGTCGATAACAGATGATCGCCGATGACCATTAAAGTCTATGGGAGAGGAACAACACCTTCATTCTTACACCCAAACAGGGCTGTAGAAGCTGGAATTAACATCCACAACAGGAAACTGGATACATGCTACATCTTAGGCAAGACAATTAGGCAACAAGAGTTACAGAAAAAAAGTCATAGACTATTCACTATCCCTGTCCTGTACACACTAACCCCCTTTTAAACCTGAAATGACCCACAAAAAAAAAAATGGCCAGAAGGCAGAAATTTTTTGGACCATCATTTTAGTTGAACTGGAATTGAAACCCCTTTTTCCTTGAATGCCTGACCCTTAAATCTGTCGACCCAAAAAATTAAAAAGTGTCTGAAAAAGGGTCTTTGAACCACCATTTTGGGTTTGAGGGGGACATTGTTACACCTGTCCTGGCCCCAAAGCTGACCCTCAAACCTCATGACCCACAGATTAAAAAGTCCCGGAGAAAGTGGCTTAAAGCTTTATTTTAGTGAAAGGCATTAACTTCCTACCTGTAAGCAGCATACCCTCAAACCGATGACCCACAGTTTAAAAAAAGGCCCCGGAAGAAAGTATCTTTAAACCACCTTTTTAGTTGAATTGGACATGAAATTTGGGGCCCCATGACGGGTAGGACGGGAGAAAAGATGCTGGTGCGGGTTGCATTAACCACTGAAAAAAAAGATTGGCGATGCTGTTCGTTATGAGTTTTCACAGGGCACCGACCCAGGATGACACCCTGACGGTCCTGCAACCGACGACCCTTTTGGTTTGCGGTTGTCGACGAACTGGAGCCCCTTTTCTCCGTACCTCTCCCTCCATGTTTAACCCCTTTTTTGCCCTTCCCACCTGAGTTCGCCCCATGTTCAAAATAAAAAAATTAAAAGGTATGGAAGAGTTTTTGACATTTTTTTGAAGCCCGGGAAAATCACAGCTATTTTTAACCCCAAAATTTTTTTTCCAAACCCCAACTAAGATTTAGAAACAGATTTTTTTTATAAAATATCTTAAAAAATGCGGTTGGTGGAAGAACCTTTACACAAAATCAACGTGTTCTTCCTTCAGCCCCCTGGATTTAAAACTGCCCAGTAGGACTAGCTTTGATGTTTTCAAAAAACTATCGTAAAATCCCCGATTACGCCAAATTTGAGACGCACTGAGTGAAATAAAGTATTAAAAA
The DNA here is from genome assembly GCA_025379985.1 of Phyllomedusa bahiana. Taxonomy (NCBI): domain Eukaryota; kingdom Metazoa; phylum Chordata; class Amphibia; order Anura; family Hylidae; genus Phyllomedusa; species Phyllomedusa bahiana. The sequence goes on from JAODAL010005303.1 coordinate 47,851, forward strand.
TTTATATGGTTTTAATATGCGGTTTTTCCCATCCCAACAGGCGTAATTTATATAAAATATGTATAACACAATTGGTAAAAACTGGCTCTCTGTCACAAACAGACGCCGGACTTCAATAAAATATTTAAATTATAGGGGAAAATTATGCATTTTTGGGAAAAGGAAACGCATGATTGCAAAAAAGAAAATGAAAAAAAAGGGACAATTTCACCTCTTCAGAGATCGTGGGCCAAAAAAAAATGGTAAAAAAAAAAATGCTTTTTCAATTCAAATCACAGAATACACTGGGGCAAAAATATCTCCCTTCCTTTTAAAAGCCTCCCTGCTGCCGCCCCCCACCCCCCCCCTGCGAAACCCCCGGGCACACACCCGGAGGTATCCTTAAAAAATTTTTTCTCTAACTAAAAAAGAATGAAATTCTCTAATCTAACTCTATTAAAAAGCTGAGGGGGTGGAGGGTTTTCTTGTATTAGAAGAACTATCTCTCAGAGCTGTTTAGAACAGCTATTGGGTTTAAATACAGACGACACTTCCTTATGTGAAGTGGCAAGACAGAGAATGAGCTCAAAAGGAAATCAGTTGCATATAAAAAACAGTCAGTGATTTTTGACCCAAATGAGATCCATCACCGCAAAGTGGTGACGTTGTACATCCTCCTAACCCCCCTCTATCCTGGGAGTGATTGGCGGCCACCAAAATGACAGAAACGCTGAAAATGGCGCAATATAATAATTTACTAAAAATTTGAAACCTTAACTATCGCGTGATCGGAAATTTCCAATAAGCCTAAAAACCGTGCCGATTTCAACTTTTGACAATAATATCGCTCATCCCTACACATAAGTGCAAATTATATTTAATATTTGTATATTAGACTATGTACAAAAAAATTAGAAAAGCTTAATTTTACATTTCATTTTCTGCTAACTTTCCCAAAATTCTCAGATTTTTTGCAAAACAAAAAAAAAAAAACATATAAGACTCAGTTATTGAGGAAGATGATCCAACATCACATACTGCGAGGGCTAAGTATTTTAACCCTTTTAGGATTAGTAGAAAAAAGGTAAAATTAACGGGGTTGGTTTAAAAAAACAAATTCATCAAATTGGGGCAGTATCTTTTTTATAAAAAATAAAGGCTTTAAAACCTATTTTCCCCCAAACCAGTTTTGGGAAGTGTTTCATGGCACAAACAAGAGAGATTTCTGAGAACTTCAGAAGAAGACGTGTTGATGCTCATTAGGCTGGAAAAGATTATAAAACCATCTCTAAAGAGTTTGAATTCCACCAATCCACAGCATGACAGATTATGTACAAATTGAATAGTCAACCAATAAAAGGTCACACCAAGAGCATGAGATGTTTGAAGTCCAAAGGAACCCAAGGTAACCTCTAAGCAATTTAAGGTCTTTCTCAGAATAATGTTCATAAGTCCATCATTAGGAGGACACTGAACAAAAATGGGGGATTGCAAGAAGAAAGCCACTGCTTTCCAAAAGAAAACGTTATGGCTTTTGGAAGGTGAGGAGGGGAAAAAAAAAGTAAAAATTTTTTTTTTTTTTAGGGATTAAAAGGCAAAAAAAAACTTATCTAAAGTTGCCCACTATCCAGACTTCTACTCCCTCTTTTTAAAAACAAACTAGTTGGCTGAAACTTCCCAAAATAAAACCATGCTGGGAATTTACTTTAAAAAAGTTTTAAACACCAATATTTCCTTTAAAAAGTCCCTTTAAAGCCCCCAAACCCCGTTTTTTCCCCCCAAAATTTTAAACCCCATGTCTTTTTATTACCTGGGCAAGACCAGAGCCTTTTTGAAGAAGGGGAAACCCCATTTTTCCTTTCACCCGTCTCTGGCACTATACCAGTCACCAGATAATCTCTAAAATCAAAAAAGGGGGGCCACCCATAACCGAGCGAGAACCTTGGGGGTTGGCCGTCTTTTTCCCGGTTTGCATAGCACAGGCAATATTCTGGAGAACACAACCTTTGGGGGTCCTTCCCCTTTAACTTGGGGCCTAGTTTTTAAAATTTTTTCTTTTGGATCCCCCACCTTCCATTATTATGTCATTAGATAAGATGGGGAATTGAATTAATAACGAAGTGGAACCTTTAGAATTTTTAGAAAAACTTGGGTTTAACAGGAAATTTGGGGCTTTGGGGGAAAGAAGGTTTTTTTTTGTTTGATAAAAGGCTGGAAACCATGGCTTTCGGGGGAAAGTACCGGGAGGAAGAAGGGCTAGCCCATGACATGTGAAAGGATGAACCCAATCAGGGGACCGGGGGGAATCTGTAAACGTCACCGCACTATATAACTCCGGGCGCGAGTTTGGGGGGGTCATATCCTCTCACTGAACTGATCAGGGAAGGGCGGTTTGCGGCTGATTGTGATAGTTTTCTATCTGAAGAATGTTTTTTTTAAATACAGCGTTTTTTTGGGGTGTCTAGCTTGCCCTCAGGGGACGGGCTTCTCAAAAATGTTTATTTCTGTTTTTTTTGGGGTTTTGGATCTAAGTCCAGTGTGCGTCCACGGGTGCTGCATTTTAAAATTTTAATGCTATTTGTAAACAGAACATTGAATACCCAAAGGGGGGCCCCAAAGAAAGTTCCTTTTGTTTAAATTTAAAGAAAAAAGCGTTTTTACAATACAAATACCCTTTTTAAATTTTTGGCAGCTAAATTTCTTTTGCGCAATTTTAAAAATCCGGGGGTTTAATTAAGGCATTTTTTTTCTGCGTGGTGACTCCAAGAAACCCCCCCTTTTTTCACCGCCTTTAAAATACAATTTTCCTGAAACCCAAAAATTTCAAAGCAAAGGGTTTAAATTAAAATTTTGTCTTTTGTTGTTTAGGGGGTAGAAAACACGCAATTTTTAACCCCGCTAAAAAAGCTAGAGTTTGTGGCGCTCAATTCTTTTGCAAAAAATTTTTACACCCCAAGGGGTTAAATTTAAAGGGCTTTGTTTGTTTTCTGGGGGTACTTAAAGAAACCGTCTTTTTCACCCCCAAAAATTAAAAATTTTCCTGTAGCATATAAAAGGGGCAAAGGGTTTTAATTAAAATTTTTTTTTCTCTTGTTTGTAGTGTAGAAAAACACGCAATTTGAAAAACCCTCCCCAACGCATTTATTTGTTGGTTTGCCCAATTCTTTTGCGCAATTTACATCCGGGGGTTTAAATTAAGCTTTTGTTTTTCGGGCTGTGGTGACTCCAAAAAAACCGTTTTTTTTCACCCCCCAAAAATTTAAAAATTTTCCCTTTTAGCCCAAATTCACAACCCCAAAGGGAAATTACAATTTTTTCCCCTTGTTGTGGAAAGGTAGAAAAGGCAAGGGGTAAACGCAACAAAGCTAGGGGTTTGGGGCTGCTCAATTTTTTTGCGAAAATTTACATCCGGGGGGTTAATTAAGCTTTGGGTTTTTCAGTTTGTGGTGACTTAAAGGGAAACCCTTTCCTTTTTCACCAAAAAAATTAAAAATTTTCCCTGTACCAAAAATTTCCCACAAGGGGGAAGGGTTTAAATTCAATTTTTTCTCTTGTGTGTAGAAAAAGAAAACACGCAATTTAAAACGCTAAAAAGGGCTAGTAGTTTGGGGCTGTTTCAATTCTTTTGCGAAATTTTAAACCAGGTTTTAAATTAAGCGTTGTTTTTCTGCTGGGGTAAACCAAAAAAAATTTTTTTTTTTTCATCCCCCAAAAAAAAACAAAATTTTTCCTGAAACCATAATTCACAAGGGGAAGGTTAATTACAATTTTTTTCTCTTTTGTTAGCAAAGAAAAACCACGCAATTGTAACCCAAAAAAGTTTGTATTTGGGGGGCCCTGCTAAATTTATTTTGCGAAATTTTAAATTTCCAGGGGTTAAAAAAAGCGTTGTTTTTCTCCCTTGGGACTCCAAAAAACCCCGTCTTTTTCACCCTCCAAAAAAAACAATTTTCCTTTAGCCAAATTACAAGGGGAAGGTTAATTAAAATTTTTTTCTTTTGTTGTTTTAGCGTGGGAAAACACCAATTGTAACACGCTAAAAAAGTAGTATTTTGGGGGTGCTTAAAATTCTTTTGCGAAATTTTTACACCCCGGGGGTTTAAATTTAAAACGTTTTTTTTTTTGCTGTGGTGACAAAAATAAACCGTTTTTTTTCACCGCCAAAAATTCAAATTTTCCTGTAGCAAAAATTTCACAAGCGAAGGTTAAATTTAAACAATTTTTTCTCTTGTTTTGTAGCGTAAAAAAACACGAAAATTGAAACACGCAAAAAAGCAGTAGTTTTGTGGCTGCTCAATTTTTTTGCGAAATTTTACACCCAGGGGTTAATTAAGGTTTTTCTGCGCTGTGGTACCCCAAAAAACTGTTTTTTTCACCGCCAAAAATTTAAAAATTTTCCTGTACCAAAATTTCACAAGCAAAGGGTTTTAATTACAAATTTTTTTTTTGTTGGTACTTTTAAAAACACCCCAATTGTAACACGCAAAAAGCTGTAGTTTTTTGGTTTGCTCAATTTTTTTTGCGAATTTTACATCCAGGGGTTTAAAAAAAAGGGTTGTTCTGCAGTTGTACTCAGTAAAAAAATTTTGTTTTTCCCCGCCACAGAAAAAATTTTCTGTAGCATAATTCATATCCGGGGTTTTAATTAAGCCTGTTTTGTGCTTTTATTTCATTAAAATACCCCAGTTTTTTTAAAAACAGCACATACAAGTAAATTTTTCCTCCCCATTTGTGGACCCGCAAATTTTTTACCCCAAAGGGGTTCCCAAACCCCTTGTTACGGGGTTAATTTGGAGCCCAAATACTGGGTGGGGTATTTATCATAACAGATATTTTCATAAAAACAGTTCTGTACTTTTTAGAAAAAAACAGTATGTCAGAAAGAAAAGGGGCGGGGCTCTTCCCCTGCGAGGGGCAGGGGGCACAAACTTCCGGGCCCCCGGGTCGCAGCACAGAAAGGGGGGAGTCCCCAGCAGGGGTCCCCGGGGGGTGAGGCCCAACTGCCACTGTCATCTAGCGGCCTTTTTCTGATTTAGCAACCCAAGGGTTCTTGATTTGGTTGACTAGGTCATCCACTTCCTCCCAGATGGCTCTGACAACCCCACCAAGAGTCGGGGGGAAACGTCAACACAACCCTTTTTTGGCATGGCCCCGGGGAGCAGGTCAGGGGCCCCCCACCGGGTCCTCAATCCCCCTTGTCCGACCCGGGTTTCCCCTTCAGCCAGAAAATCAAACTTTTGTTTTTTCTGGGTCAGCGCCACTATATGAAAGGGATGAACAATTTGAGGAGGGCAGTCAGCAGCTATTTGGCAGCGAAAAAAAGGGGGCCCAAATTTATCCCCTGCTTTTTTGCAGTAGGGGGGAAAATTTATAGATGTTGAGAGTGGCATGGGAGGTCATGTTGTGGGGGGGTCAGCCCCTCTACAAGACCGGTTATGGGACAGCAGTGACGATGAAACACAACTAGATGATGATTTAGCCGACCGCCCTTGGGGGGCCCGGGGGAGGCAAGGGGTTCAAACATCGTTTTAAAAGAAAAGGGGGTCCCTTTTTTCGCGCAGGCAGCGGCGCAGCCAGAATTTTGTCGTGTGGCCCCTGAGTCAGCAGGATAGCCCGCAGGTGAGGTTGGGAGCCAAACGGCCACGGGGTAAAAACAAACCCCCTTCGGGAGGGCCCCAAAAAAGGGGCGGCACAGGGGCCAGGCGGGGGCAGCGGCGGAGTAGTCATCAGTGGGGGAGCGTTTCGGTTTAAAAACCCATTTTCGGGGGTGGGCATTTTTTTTGCTAAGACACCGGAGGAGCGAATATGGGTATATGTAAATCGTGGGCAAAAGTGAAGCCCTTTGGGCCCGGAATAACAATTTGGGACCAAAGGCCCTGCGGGCAACAATGCAGCGTCACCATCCGGGGGCCTGGGGAAAAAGTGGCTCAAGTGGTTGGGCCATTTCCCGCCGCCGCGCAACGCAGCAGCGCCCCAAATGGCACGCATGCCAGTGCCGCCAGTCAAGGGTCCCCCAACCCCTGCAGAAGGGGGCTGTTTTTTTCTTTGACAACATCTCCCGGGGCCAGATGATTTCCTGCTCCTCGCTCTCATGGGGCCAAACAGTCCCTTCAGCGAGGCGAATTGGGAAAAAAGACAAAAGTAAAGGTCCAACCAATTTCCCAAGGTGCAAAGCTGGGCCGTATTCCCGTCCAAATTATTGGTTGCTGCAGTCCCTCCCTTTCCAAAAGGTGGACTCTGCACCGTTTTAGGAACTAATGGGTTGTTTCCAAGCCGGATGGAGAGTTTTCCCAAACCCTAATTTCTTTTTCCCAAAAAGGGAAATACCCCGCCTTCATAAAAAATGTAGAACAGAAGGTGGGGGCCCGTCCTTTACTTATCGGTTTTTTTCCAAGGGACAGCAGCGCGGACTCTGGACTGTAATACGGTCAGGGCCCGTACTTTTCCTTTCGGCCCCTGGGTGAAAGTGCTTCCGGCCCCCGGGGGGCCCCCCCCCAACCAAACTTGGTTTTTTGGGGGACGCCGCTTTCCTCCTCCACGTTGTTTAAAAAGCGGGTCCTGCGCCAAAGTGCCTCCTCCTCCCACCACCACCCCCACCCAAACTCACCTCCACAAATACGGGTCCATCTACCACATGTTTTAAAAGGGACAGGCGGGTCACGAATTTTTTACCCTTGGGTTGCCTTTTCGAACGAAGTCACAAGGGGAGGAAAATGCTCCGCGTCATGCAGCAAGAAATCGATGTGGGCTTTCCCCCGCGGGCCCAAATGCAAATTGGGAAACCCTGGTGCGGGCAAAGGGAGGGAAAAAAATGGTGTTCGCGCTGCACCGAGGAGGGATGGCCTGCGCCCCGCATGGCGCCACGTGTTTTAATTTTGGTTGTGAAAAAGGTTCCTGAAGTCTTCCACCCATCTTCGAAGATTCCCAAAAAGGGCCGGAAACTGTGGGATGCACTTTATCCTTTCCCACCCAAAAACCCGGAACACCCCTTTCCCCGAGTTTGCAGCGGGAGAACGGGCCCCCCCCAAAACACTCTGATATGCGATGTTTTCCCCCTTGGAATTTCCCGCCTGCAAAATGTTGGACCGACCATATTAACCCGAGAAAGGCCCTTTAAAGATTTTTTTTATGATCCCGGGGGAAAAGGAGTATCCCCGTGTAAAATTTTTATGTCAGCCAGGGCAGCTCATGCGTGACACCCGCCGTTTGTTGAGGCCATTGGGAAAGGGCCCACATAATTTGGGCCCGTGCCCGGACTACGGATGAATAACTCATTCCACTGCTTCATGTCCCGGGAAAAGATGCGGAAAAAAACTGTCTGGGGAGGGGGGGGAGACCCTGGGGGGTTTCATCTCCGGCCCACTTTCCGGGGGGACTGAAATGGAGGGGGGGGAGGATAGGACATTGGGGGCGAAGCATTTTCTGGTGAAATTATGGATTTTTTTACCCAAGGGGAACAAGGGGGAGGGAACGGGAGGGAGCTGGGGGAGGTAGATGGGGGTGGGGAAGCTGGCAGATGACCCGCAAGCACCGTGGGGAGGTAACAGTGGAATGGAGGCAGGGAAACCCCCGGAGTCACCTATTTCAGTGGCCCCCAAACAGGCCTGATTTGCCCCGGCTATGAAAAGCCGAAAAATCAGCATCCGGCAGGGGTTTACTTTGGGTCTCCACCTTTTGGGCCCTCGCTACCGGCCAAAATGGGAGCCTTTTTTTCCCGCTATTGAGAAAGGGGGGAAAACTAAAATACTAAAAAGGGGGGAAAACCTCCGGTGTAGTTTGGCCCCTGCCTATGGGGCATTTTGTCCCCCCCCTCTGGGCAGGTCTGCCGGGGGGGTTCTTTCAACGGGTACGTATACAGTCGCGGCTGCTGGGGGAAGGGGGTGGGGGGGGGGTAGGAGCAGTACCCCACTCCATCAGCAGCAACCCAAGTCTGGAGTCACTGATGAGCAGCTTCCTTCACCCGCCTAGGAGGAGGGCAGGCGCCCGCAGCAGCAGGACCTGGAAGCAGACCCTTTAACCAAACCGGGGGGTGGCCTACTTGGACACCAAAATATGCCACCCCAGTTTGAAATCCGGGGGAAATAACGGCACCCCAAATTTGGGTGTGTGGCCGAACTTGCCAAAATTTGCATTTGGGGAATCTTTTCCCGCCCGGCCGGGAGTGTAGCATCCCAAAGGGGGGTTTAGTGCGGCCCCGGGGACCATCCCTTACCCCAAAGGGGAACCCGCTTGTCCCCAGGAAATGTAAAAGAACCCGACCTTTGTCAAAATGAATCAGGCGTGGTCGGCCAGGATTTCCACCCCCACCAATGCCTTTGGCCCTCAGACTACACGCCATGACGCCTCACCCCAAATTTTTTGAGAAATGAGTAAGGGGTTTAAACTACCGTCCCCAGCCACTAATCTGTGGCCCCCCCCGCCCCCGATGCCACACACTTGGGTGACAGTTTTTTTCAATCTGCCACCAACCCCTTTACCCGGGGCTGGTTTTTGGGGCCCCCACCTCCACACTTTTTCATTTTTGCACTGTCCTGACCTCATGGGGGCTGCCCCCCGTCCCCCTCCATCTCTGTTTATTGTGCCACTCTTTTGCCTACTCCAAATTTTTGCCCCCTCCCCGAACGTATTTTTCCGGGCCTCATCTGCTGCTGGGGCTGATGCCCCTGACCTTAAAAAAAACTCTGTCATTGTGCTACTGCTGACCTCAACTGCTGCTGTGGCTGCTTTTTGTGACCTTTTTCACTGTCATTGGGCCCCTGTCTTAAACCCATGATGCTGCTGTGGCGAAAGCCGTGACCTACCCCCCTCTTTTCCCTTGTCCACTGGGTTTACCCCATTTTTGCTGCTGTGGCTTGGGGCCGTGGCCTACACATGTGCATTGGAAACTCTATGGCCCCACTCCTGTTTTTGCCACCTTAAAATGTCAAGGTGCCACTGTCCCGACCTCATGCTGCTGCGCGTTGATGCCGTCAACCCCCCCACACTGGGCCCCTTGTGCCCCTCTTTGGGGCCCACCCTGTTTTTTCCACCTCCAAAAAATGTCAAGGGGCCCCTCCTGACCCCCATTTTTGCTGTGGCTGCCCCCGTTTACCTCCATTTCTCTGTCACCCATGTTGCCACCTGAAACCCTCAGCCCTTTTTTTTTTCGAGCTGTCCCCTGCCATGACTTTAAACAGGAAAATTCCCCCTTTATTTTTTTTTGGGCAGTTTTGCCCTCTTAAGTTCCCAGGGGGAAATTTTTTTGTGAAGCGATTCTAAGAGCGGCGGCCCGTCATTTTTGTGTGTCAAATAAAACACAAAAAATTTTATGAAGAAACCCAAAACCCAACTCCCCCCTGAATTTAACATGGCACAACGTTTTTACAGCAACCCGCAGGCTCTTTTGCAGCCCGGAAATAGCGTTTTTTAACGTGATTCGTCCCGAAAAATAAAATTTGGAAGAAGTTAATTTTTTTCCGGGGAAAAAACGGGAAAGGGAAAGAATCGAATTTCGGGAAAAATTTGCTCATTCCCCCTTTAATTTGTACCAAAAACGGACCATGGCAAACTGGGGCACAAACAGCCCCTCCCTAATTTTCCCCCCGCTTTTCCCCCACACGCTGAACCCTGGCACCAGGGGGACAGCCAAACCATATGTAAACGTTCTTTGTGTCACTATTTTTGCATTATTTTTAACATAACTAAAAAGGTAAAATAACATTTTTTCAGTTGAATATATCACTGTCAACTTGTAACATTTATTTTAAGACCCCATTTAAAGCTGTCATGAGAGTGTTTGTAGTGAAAGTAGTGATAATAAAGAAAATTTATTCTGTATATTATTTGTCTGATAATTTAGAGAACATCGGATTTTTAAAAGATTGCCCCCTTTTTTTAGATTTTTTTTAGAAAAAGATATAACTTAGAAATAGCTGAAGTGTTTACCATCTTGACGCAAAGAAAAATGATCGTATTTGTGGTGGTTTTACAACTCTACAACCACCGAGAATATGATCATTTATGCTGTCCATAGACTTTCATCAAATAATAATAAACGACCTGTTGTTTTTTCTCCGCTCGTCTTCTGGCTCCAGCGTATTATACAACATAATGTAAAATACACCGGTGTATTTAGTTTTTTCATCGTCTTCCCATACAATTGAATGTATGGACTGACGGCAAAAAAATTAGAACCAACTGCAGTTTTTCCCAATACAGTGACAAAATCCACAGTCGAGCATGAGAAAAAAATGGTCAACTTTTGACCATTTTTTGTCCTTTGCTGTGTGGCCCCAGCATAAAGGTAAAGTAGAAGTCTACTGTATAGTGATAGGTGTAAAAGACAATCCATTATTTTACCTTATTAATCAAATAAGTCCTTCACAAAATCTGACTGTAGGTTTATTGAATTGTGACACATTCTATAACCACAAGTCCTGGGTCTTTGCTCAGTTTATTTAAGTATTAGTAGACTGTTAACTTGTCATTATATCAATGAAAATGTTTTTCCTCTGTAAAGAAGAGAACACATGAGTAGACGTAACCCTTCTCAGGAAAACAAAGCACCTGCAGGTTATACATGTTCACACAGGTTCAGACGGTCGTCTCAAGTCAGGTTACACAGTGTGAACTTTTGTCTTAACCCTTATATGTATTATTTAGACATTTATGCCAGAAGTAGGGATAACTACTTTAAACACATGTGTTGGGTTCTTAACATTAATAATCATAATTTTTAATAACACCAACATATTCGGCAGAACTTTACAATTCAGAGGAAACAAACAAAATCAAACATTACAAAGTAACAAACTGTTCAGAAATTAATAAATTGGGAGTGAGGGCCCTGTTCGCAAATGCTTACTGTCTATGGGGATGTAGACAAGAAAGTTTTTATCACTACGAGAAGAGGTCTCAGTCAGTTTTCATTATTATTATGGTCTATGGCAACACTTGGTTCTTTCTACATCTTATACATAGAAATAAAATGTGAGTACCTGCACATATAAGGGACCGCATTCAGTGCGGTATATAGATGACGTGCTGTTTTTATGGCACGGCACAATGTCCCAGCTACATGACTTTATGTGGTGCCTTAACAACAATGAATTTAACATCAAATTAACTTTCAAGGCAGATTTGAGACAAATTGATTTTTTGGACATTTCGGTCTGAATCGATGATCAGAATATGTTACAAACTGATGTTTACCATAAAAGTACATCAGTCAATTCCCTTCTGTATGCAACCTCCTTCCATAACCCAGCCACTATTAAAGCCATTCCCACTGGACAGTTCCTATGTATGAAACGAATATGTTCCCACGACTTAAATTTTGAAACACAAGCTGTAGATCTGAAACAACGGTTCAGGGAACGAGGCTATAGTAACAGAATGATAAAACGTGCTTATTCCCGGGCCAGAAGGACTTCGAGAGACCAACTACTCCAACCAAAACCTTGGAATAAGAAGGGTGATACACAGACTAGATTTATTACCACATATAATCAACAATGGGTAAATCTACGTAAAATCCTGTATAAGCACTGGGACGTACTAAAAACGGACCCGATACTGGCCAAGGAGATTTCCGACCATCCACTACTTACGGCCCGAAGAGCACCTAATCTTGGTGACCAACTTGTTTCAAGCCACTATGTGGTGGAGAAACGCAGCCCATTCTCCACTCGGGGACCAAAACGGGGTTTCTTCCCATGCGGCCAATGCGTGGCATGCTGCAACATGACTCGTTCGAGTGTCTTCACATCCTCAGATAAATCGCGTGATTTCCAGATTTTATACTACATCACGTGTAGCACTAAAAATGTAGTGTATCTGGCACAGTGTCCGTGACAAAAAATATATATTGGTATCACATCACGCGAACTCAAGATCCGTGTACGGGAACATGTCCGTGACATCTCAGCGGCTAAAGATGTTGTGGACTTGTCCCAACTAAAAACACTCCCCAGACATTTTCTGAGACATCACGGATGTGATTCCAAACTGCTAAAGATGTTATACATCTTGGCATTAGAGGTGGGGATGTTATGAAGGCACTCGAACAAAGGGAGACGAAGTGGATAGTAACCCTGAACACTATGACTCCCTTTGGCCTTAATGAAAAACTAGACTTTTCTCCCTTTTTGTGAAATTGAGTATTGTATATGTACAGTGCATCCTCTGGCGATTTTTGCCCACAGGAGCAGTTATGTGCAATTTTGTAGATATCTAAGTTTTCCTTTTTTATACATGTTTTTAAAATCTGTTTCTTAATTTATCTATAGTGAGCATACTCGGACTGGCGCTCTACCCCTGTGTTTATGTTGGAATGGACTAGTCAAACTGCACCTGGTATCACACAACAAGTGACAGTTGCCAAGCCAGCCCAGAGACCAGCAACATTGCATGCCTATTATGATGTTTTAGTCGACTATTGTGCTTTGCTTTGTATATAATTACAATGTTATTTTGGGCATGTCATATCTGGGCTACGCGACACTATATTGGGCTGTTTACCCTTATATCCATTTTCTGGCTAGGTGTAATGTGCGGGTCGCGCCAATAATATAGCTGTGATTGTTCCCCTTATTGGTAATATACCTTGTACTTTTTAAATGGGATGGTGCGCACGCGCTGTGTGGGCGGATTTGCGCTCACCCCGATCCGGCGTCCACAACGCGTGGTGCGCGTGCGCCGAGTCTAGTGCTCCGCGCATGCGCGCCATCGCGGGTCTGCCGGAAGTGGGGCAGCCAAAATCAAAAATAGACCGCACTCAATGATGCAATAAAGATATTTAATTAAATCCCAGGCTCCGCACATATAAAGATGGTGACTTCATATATGACTTCGGTCAAAGACTTTTCAATAGTCCAATGCAAGGACCATAGAAAGAGTAAACGGCCGTAGCCAATGTGAGAAGGCTCCTCTCATGGGCTACGCCGTTTCTCATGTCTATGGTCCTTGACTTGTGACTATTTTGAAAAAGGTCTTTTGACCGAAACGTCAATATATGTAAAGTCACCAATACCTTTCATATGTGCGGAGCCTGTGGATTTAAATTAAAATATCCTTTAATTGCATCTAATTGAGTGCGGTCTATTTTTGATTTTGGTTACACATGTGGTGAAACTCCACCTACAGACCAGCACCATACAAATATTAATAAGCGAACTGAGAGTGCCTTCCCTTCTCTTTCGTTGCCGGAAGTGGGGCAGTGGCGCTTCCGCTTTCGAACACTGCGCCTGCGCCGCGCGACATTCCCATCAGATGCATTCATCATGGCAGGGTATATAAACACATTGGGGTCCGTTTGCCACTATCCCCCTGAGGAAGCGCTATTTAGCGCGAAACGTACGTCGGGGTCGGGTTGTACAGGGTCGTACGCTGGTAAGCTGTGATTATCTTCTGCTCTAATTCTGTGTTTGGCCTTTAATATTCACCTTTATTTATGCACTATGCTGAGAGTTTTTTGGATTGGGCTGTAACTAATGAGAGCAGTGTTCACTATACTATTACTGGTACACTAGTTATCACCTATCTTTACCATCATGTTATATATCTATCCTGCTGCCTGTGACTTTGTGTGCCTTGTACACCCTATGGTCTTGGATTTTTATGGACACATATTATTTTTATATTAAATTTTGTATTGCCTTAATAAAGATATCAATTTTTACCCTACACTCTCATTTTTGTGGTTAATATAGGACCCGTACGCCTGTTTTAGCTATTTGTATGGCTCCCACTAATTGGAGTTGCTTTCTTTGGGTTTGGGGTATTATGTAGAACATACTGCTTAGAGTTATAGGTGAATAATGTCAAGAGGTCAATGCTAAATGAAGCTGATAATGTACATTAGAGATGACTGAACTCACTTTTATGATTTCAGTGTGAAAGGTCAATGATGTAATGTATATCGGTATCTTCCCAACAAGCCACAACAGTAAGCCTTGAGGGAAAGAGGCTATGGTGTGTTGGGTTTGAACATGCTTGACGCGTTGCTTATAATGTAAAATAAGCCCTAGCTGACAGCTGCCTAGTGTATATGGATGGTTTTAGTATGTTGATGTACCATGGCCCCATCAGACTTTATTACCTAACAAACTTATTTGACAATGTTATGAGGAATACTTAGGTTTAAAGTCTACAAAAAAATACCATTTGCAGGAAGATTCCATTTAAGTTTTATATAGAAATACTTTCTGCTTTTTTTTTTTTTTTTAAATCCATATTTCATTTAGATATGATAAAAACAAATGCTTTGTAATTAGACATTTAACCATTTGTAAAAAGATCCCACATAACCATCAAAATGTTAAGGCTTTGTAACTTTTATCTATATGGGACAGGAGAAGCAGAGAATTATGTTGTGGTCTTGCTCCCTCCTCCCCCACTATACTGTTTGGAAAAGAGCAATGTCATGTGGCTTCTTGGATGACATTGGGCAAGATCACCCACTGACGTTTCACTTGTCACAGATCATTACATTTCAAAAGTAGATGTTTATAGGTGTATTAAACATTGAAAAAAAACATCAAGTTGATGATTTGATCAAGTTTATTGTCCTTTTGTATCAGTTTGTTGCTCTTTTTCTTGATTATTGTGCTTGTTTTGTCGCATGTGTTCAAACCCCTGTTTGGTTTCACAGTTCTCTAGAATTCATGACACTTTAAATAATAAATAGTCATAATTGTCTCTAGACTTCATTTTTAAACTATGGGCGACATGTCAGAAAAGAGGCGCTCCCACGCCAGTTTTAAGGCACATCAAATGAGTGTGTAATGCGCCTGAATAAATAAACCTGTCAAAAATCTGGCATGTGGTATACCTTGTATAGCCTATGTAATGCGCCTAATTTTGGTGTATACAAAAAAAAAAGGCGCACAGCATATCACTGCTAGCATATTTGATGTGCCTACTTTAGGCACATTCAAAAGTGTCATATCTGGCATAAAAAGCGCCTAGTTTTGGTGTATGACAGTTCATTTACATAGAGAATATGGCGTCAACAGTTTTTTGGTGAAAAATACACCCAAAAAATGGTGACGCCCTAATGGGACATGTTGCCCTAGGTCTCTAAAGAAGATTTAAGCATGATTATGATGATGATAAATCTGTAATGGCTCAACACAGTAGTCAAAGGTGGCAATACACATTAGACTGATGTTGATGGGACCAGCTGACCATCTAATATTATGGAATTTTCAAACAGATTTAGGGATAAAGAAAGGTTGGGCAAGTTAAATCTTAAGAGGAGTGTGACATTGGCTTATACTCCTTATCCAATGAGAATAAATGCAAATTAGACTGTATCACGCTTGCAGGTGGTTTTGGTACGGGGATTGGTGAGAAGAATGGCTTTAGGCCAAACAAGTTTTCCACCAACAACTATATAAAGTATATGGCCACCTTTAGTGGTTATCCATGTTGTCTCGCAGCACTTGGGTTCCGGGTTCAAAACAGCCAAGGGCAACATCTGCATAGAGTTTAATTGTTCTTTCTACACTATAAAAAATATACTCATAGATTAACTGGCTTCCTTGTGTCTAGACACAAAACGTGTGCTGCCATGAAATAGAC
Source organism: Phyllomedusa bahiana (assembly GCA_025379985.1). Taxonomy (NCBI): domain Eukaryota; kingdom Metazoa; phylum Chordata; class Amphibia; order Anura; family Hylidae; genus Phyllomedusa; species Phyllomedusa bahiana. The sequence goes on from JAODAL010005303.1 coordinate 63,391, forward strand.
CATTGTCCAAAAAATTAGGTTTGGTCTATAGAGTCTATAGTTCAGTTGTTACTCTATAGTTCAGTTGTTGTATATGTTGGAATATCTTTTTCCCATATTTGCAATGGAAGCACCAAAACCTCCACTGGAGATTATTGCAATGAATGGACATTTGTGATTGGATTGAATTCAAATTTGCAATTTATTACAATATATTTGTAATGCATTGGATAAAAATAGCACAAAGAACAAATCCACCTTGCTATTTTTCTTCTAATGGAATGTATCCACATATTCACATATACAGTACAACCCCATGAAGAAAAATATAGAAAATCATAAGTAATTGCACAATATTTGCATGGAACTGTCCTACTTATAAACAGTTTCTATGAAAACAAGCAAATAACACATTGTTGGCAGATGTAATTTGCAATCACTCTTAGACTTGTAACTTTTTCTTATCTCACCCTCCTCACTTATTTCTTATCAGTTCTATCTTTTAGTGTCACCAGGTGTTCTATTGCCCAGTGCTTATCTGTTTTCTATTTGTCATCGTGTTAAAAGCTTAGACAAATCCAATTAGGCCACAGCTCCATACGATAACCCATCATGCAGCTAACTCAGTAAGTCCAATTAGCCAGCTCTGGAATACCATGATCCTTTCTTACTAATTTCTTCATGTCTGTCATGTAGAAAAGAGAGAGATCAACCACTTTGTATAAGGCTATGTTTACACAGCACTGTGTAGCCCTCAATAGAAAATCTGTGCTGTGGTCCACACAGCACAGATTTTTAATAAGGATTTCCAAAACCTGAAACCACCCAGCAGAATATAGAGCATGTTGTATATTCCACCGGACCACCATCAGATTCCCGTGCAGGCCATGTACTGGGCCACCGGGAATCCAAAACCCGAACATGTTTTTATGCGCAAAAAAACCCGACGGTCCCGTGCAGTCCCGCAGTGTAAAAATACCGTTGGATTTTGGGCACCATTTTCAAATTGCTGTGTAGACCTGTATTTTTTTTGTATTTGTTCAAACATTTTTTATTTATTTGCTTTTTTTTAAAATTCCAATATGGGACTAGACTTATAATACATAGCGACACATTACTGTTTCGCTACATATTATACTGTGAGAGGCAGCCTATTAGACTGTCTATGACAGGGCCTAATAGGCTCCTATATATAATAGACCGAAAGGTCATTTTTTGGCCTCTGACTGTGATGGCAACCGTGGTGATGTGTGACTGAGGGAATCCTCCCGATCTAAGAACCATCTAGATGTCACAACTGTTATTGACTGCACCATCTAAGGGGTTAATCCAGCCCCTGCAGGCAGGAACTTGGCTCTATATTACAGCCATTTCCCCCTGCGGATGGTGTGGACAAGCTTCTGAGCCTGCATCATCCAAGCCCCGTACATCCATTGTGCCCAGGAGACTTGCCAATCCTCTCGAGGGTCCAGGAGAATTGTCAAGTATGTTGTGCCAGTTGCAAAGTATTGCCACCAGGTGGACTGCCACCACAGCTAACTATCCTACTATACAGGACCCAACAATTGGTCCTGCAGAACAACACTGAGAGGGAGAGAAGAAACTAGCACAGTACAACTGCCTGGCAGTGAACTGTAACTGCAGCCCCATTGAATGCACTATCCTTATTCCTGCTTCCTGAATACAGGACTGGAGTGTCAGAGCGAGCAAGTAGATTATCCAATGAATAGGAGTGATGCCCCCAAAAAATCAATCATGTTGCTCCATTTTCTTCCTAAAGAAAAGAGTATTGTATACATTTCTATGTAAAATAAGGAAAATAAATGTATATTATTCTGAGGAACTTGTTGGGGAAGTATTATGAAGAAATGATACATTGTGCAAAATTAACTAATTTGTTGCTACCAAAAATAATTTGCACTTACAATGATCCATATTACTGGGTAAGGCTTAAGAAATAAATGTTTTGTATATGTAGTATAGTATTTGTAATTTTACAACAGCAAAAAAGTATATATCAGAGTTTAGAGAAAGTACAATGTTAATTGATTCATGGTGTGACAGAGGGTATGGACTGGTCCTAGAAGGAGTGTATATCTGCCCAAGATTCCTAATGTCTGGCAGGTAAAAAGCAACCAGAAAATAGTAATGTCAGAGATCTAAAGATCTCTGTGTAGGGTTTATGTAAAACCCATTTGCAAGGGCTGGTTTGCTGGAGTGGGGAAAGCGAGGGTGGGCCCCACTCCACCTGGACAGTCCGGGTCTTGGGCTGCCTGATTAATCTTAGGTGTGTCTGCCTCATAAAAGGTCAGAATGGCAGACACACTCTCTCTCAGCCTGGGGACAGGTTATCTGCTAAGAACCTGTAGGAGCCATTGTTTGTGGTACGGACATAATGTTATGTCATGTTGACTGGTATTAGGCCGGCACTGGGATAGAGAGGAATCCTTCTGTTTAGTTAGAGCCGGACAGGCATAGGATTTGTTTTGTTTTGCTTTTATGTACCACATGATGACAATAAAACTGGCTGCGGTTAGTTTTTAAACGAACTTCACTTGTCGTTTTGACTACTGTGCCCGCTGAACTGTGCCCGTCTACTCAGGAGACGACCACCCCGCTACCTAATCCCTTACAAGTGGTGAAGGATGCGTAAGCATTAAGTTTTTGGCACAAGAAAGCAAAACTTAAATTTAAAGGGCTGGAGTCATATTTGATTGCATCTTGTAATCAAGGCGATATTGCTAGCTGTGGCATCTCAACAGGAGGCTACCCATGTGCAGCAGGAGGCTACCAGAGTGCATCAAAAAGCTCTGGAAGAAACAAGCATCTCGAGGCTACACAGGAGGAGCAGCAAAAAGACCTGGAGACCCTAAAAATTGTCGTGCAGCAACTTGCCAGTGTCGCAGAACGGGCCCCAGGTGGTGCAGATGCTACTCAAGCCTCCATAAGAGCCAGTCATCTCTGCAAAAGATGACAGCAGCTGATGACCTGGAAGCCTACCTGACAACCTTTGAAAGGACTGCCGAGCGAGAGTGTTGGCCAAAGGGACAGTGGGCAGGACTTTTGGCACCCTTCCTTTCAGGGGAACCCCAAAAGGCCTATTTTGATCTGGAAACTCGGGATGCTATGAATTACGACAAACTGAAAAAGGAAATTCTAACCCGCCTTGCAGTCACGGTTTCTGTTCGTGCCCAGCGGGTGCACAACTGGGTCTACAGCATGGACAAACCTCCACGCTCTTAAATGTATGACCTCATACACCTGACCAAGAAGTGGTTGCAGTTGGAGATCCTGACAGGCCCCCAGATGGTGGAACAGGTGGTGATGGACCAGTACTTGAGATCCCTCCCAATCGCCTTGCATAAATGGGTGAACCATGGAGACCCCAAAGATGCTGACCAGATAGTGGAGATGGTGGAGAGGTACACCGCTGCAAAGGAGATGATGAGTCTGGCACAGCACCCCCTAACCCTACAGCGGAGATCTCCAGGACTTCCTGGAAAGACTGTTCTAAGTGAAAAGGGGGCTGGCAGATCTGATATGTTTGTGCGTGCATGTGGAGAGACTGATGGCCCGGACTCTAGAAGCTGGCAAACCGTGCCAGGGAAGTCGGGGCCCTATAAGAGACTCAGTAAGGACTTAATCAAATGCTTCCAATGTCAAATGCCAGGTCATATGGTTGCCAATTGCCCACTGTATATGGAACCTAAGCAATGTGATGTCTCATATATAAATCGCTGGGTATCACTGTATGCTAAGCGTGCATGGGTAGCGTTTCCAGATGCTGAGGGTGAGACACACATGTGTTCCATTTCTGTCGGAGGTAACAAGGTGAAGGTGTTGTTAGACTCAGGTAGTCTGGTGACCCTAGTAAACGCTGATTTGGTGAACCCAGAATCCCGTCTGGAAAAAACTATAGGGGTGACCTGCATACATGGGGACACTTGCCATTACCGCACGGCTATAGTGTACATTCGTACACAGTTTGGTGCCGTACAATTTATGGTGGGGGTAGTGCCCTTGTTAATGCATTATGTCATCTTGGGGCTGGACTTTTCTGGGAATTGTGGGGACATAAAGTCTTTAATACCCTGCCTGTGAGTGAAGCCATAGTTGAGGAAGAAACTTACCCCTATTCTGTTATGGTTGGAGAAGGAGAAGAAGTTGAACCCCATGAGGGGGTGTCCTCCAAGGGTCAGAGCAGTCCAGAGCCCCCTAGTGACAGAATTCTGGATCTTGAGGTGCAAAAGGACCAGTTTGGGGCGGAACAGTTAAAAGAACCTACCCTTGCCAGAGCCCAGGAAAACGTTAAAATGGTTGACAATAACCCAGTGGAACCTGACACCTGGCACCAGACTACATGGCTGTAAGATGGGACTTGGTGTACCAAGTGGTAAAAAGCGGAGAAGAGCTGGTGGAGCAACTGGTGGTCCCTAAGATTTATAGAAGGACTGTACTAGAGCTGGCCCACGATCACCTGATGGGAGGGTATCTGGGAGGTGAAAAAACTACCGAAAGAATCCTTCAACGGTTCTTTTGGCCGGGAGTTCATAAAGATGTGAGAGATTATTGTGAATCCTGCCTGGAGTGCCAGCTTTCGGCCTCTAGACCACACTATTTTAGCCCTCTTGTCCCCCTCCCAATTATTGAGGTGCTGTTCAAGAGAACAGCAATGGATTTGGTGGGTGCTATTGTTAAATCTGCTCGAGGCCACCAGCATATTCTCGTGATCATGGACTATGCCACTCGGTACCTGGAAGCTATACCCTTGCATAACACATCATCCAAGGCTATTGCTAAGGAGCTGGTGCAGGTGTTTAGCTGGCTAGGGTTACCGAAGGAGATACTTACGAATCAGGGTACCCCCTTAATGTCCCGAGTCATGAAGAAGCTGTGTAAGTTGTTCAAAGTTAAACAACTGCATACCTCTTTCCATAGGTGTAACTTTAGGGGGGTACGGAGGGGACTGGTCCCCCCCACTTTTTTCTAGGTGGGGGACGGTCCCCCCCACTTTTTAGCCACTTCAATAAAAGATAATCCACATGTAAGCATGAGAATATGGTAAGTGGAGATAGCAGAGCACAGAGGAGGAAGAAGTGAACCCTTTGCCTCCTATATTTCTGTGCATCTTGCGGTGGCAGAGTAAGTAGCAGCCTCAAGTGTCAGTGCAGAGTGAGAGCAGAGCTGATTGGTAGAGCAGGAGTCAGCAGGGGCTGCTTCCCAATCAGAACGCTGCTCACAGTCCAGCACACTCTGTATCTGAGGCTGTATCTTTCCCTTCCATTGTATACCCCTTCCCCTATGCTCGACCCTCATCAGAGAAAAAGGGAAGCTCTTGCCGAATGCCAACTGCACCAGACTACAGGAGACAGGCAAGGAGGCGACAAGGGTGCTAGGAGTTGTGTGTTCATGTGAGTAGGGTTTGTACTGTATATGTGAGATGTGTATGTATTGTACAGTCATGTGTCTAGCCATGTCACTTCATCCTCACATTTACACGCCGGGGAAAATGAAAGTGAATGGGGCTGGCACCACAGTGTTTTAGAAGTGTGGACTGGCCAGCATGTACTTCTAAAACAACCGGCATATAGCAGTGCGCACAGTATGCCTCGATATACACCTTGTGAACATACCTTAAGGGTACTTTCATGCAGAAGATATGAATGATGATTCCAGGGCGGATTCAGTGCTGGATCTGCCTCAGAACTGTCGTCCAATCCGACAGGAAACTGATTTACGTTATACTCTATGTAAAATCAGTGTTGTTGTTTAGATGACACTGATTTTACTCGGGTGTTTTCGGCGCGTACTGTCAGTGCCTACACAGAATTCTTCGAGGTGTTTTATGCATTAACAGCACTAATGGATAGGAGGCAGAAATCTGCCTCGGGCAGTATGGGTCATTTGCTCGTTGGAGTTCTGCATTTGCAAGCGCCAAATTTTCAACAAGCAAACGACACTGTCAGTGCCGAAAAACCGTCATGTGAACCCACCCTAAGTGTGTATTGTGTCTGTGTTCAATATACACACAGAATTTCCAGGGTACCTTGTCTTATGTAGTCTCTGTGTCATACATGCCAACTCTCCCAATTTGGGCAGGAGGTTCCTGCAAATGGGGGTCACCGGAAGGGTCAGCGAACCTCCCGTTTCCAGCAGGCAGCGGAAGTTCTTTTAACGAAGATGGCGCCGGACTAGCTTCAGGACGCTGCTCCGATGACGCCGGGCTGCCCGGCGATTCTCACGGACTCTGTACAGCTGCTTTACAACGGTTACACAGAGTCAGTCAGCAGCTGCACACTCAGTGTCATTCCCCTCCTGACTTCTCCTGTGTATGTACAGCATTCGATGAGCACTGTACATACTGATCAGCGTCGCAGGGGGTGTACTCACCCCCAGCCTCTGCACGGTCCAGGAGATCTCCAGGGCTGGACGTGCTACAAGGAACCTGGTGAGGTAAGTAGTTTTTATTATTTTATTAGCTATAAGGAGCACTATCTGGCTATAAGGGCACTACCTGGCTATAAGGGCACTACCGGGCTGTAAGGGGGGCACTACCTGGCTATAAGGGGCACTACCTGGCTATAGGGGGGCACTCCCTGGCTATAAGGTGGCCCTACCTGGTGATAAGGGGCACTACCTGGCTATAAGGGGGCACTACCTGGCTATATGGGGCACTACCTGACCATAAGGGGCACTACCTAGCTATAAGGGGCTACTGGCTGGCTAGAGGGGGCAGCTGCCTGACTAGAGGGGGCTACTACCTGGAAACAGGGGGCAACTACCTGGCTAGTGGGGGCAACAACCTGGCTAGAGGGAGCATCCCTTGGCTATAAGGGGGCAACAACCTGGCTAGAGGTGTCTACCACTATATGGTAGAAATATTGATTGTAATGGTTTAGGTTCAAGTACAGTTTGGCACTATCCTCCAGCTCTCCTGGATGCTGAATAGGCTAGCTAAGGCTGGGTGATGCCAAAACCCTAATTTAGCTTTCTTTCAGAGTCATTGCACAGTTAGGTGGAGTGGGTGTGGCTTTTTCGGAGGGGGCGTGGATCACCAACAAGATGGGGCGTGGTCATGCGCGACGTCCCTTCAACTCTCCCACTTTCAAAAGTTGGCAAGTATGGGTACAGTGTGTAATGTAATAATCTCTGGGGTATGGTATAATATAATCATATAAAACATTGTTTGTAAAAGTGTGTAATGTAATAATCTCTGGGGTATGGTGTAATATAATCTCTGTTGTACAATGTGTAATGTAATCTCTGGGGTACAGCGAATAATGCAGTAATATCTGGGGTACGGTGTGTAAATTAATCTGTGGGGTACAGTGGGTAATGTAGTAATCTCTGGGGTACAGTGGGTAATGTAATATCTGGGGTATGGTGTGTAATGTAGTAATCTCTGGGGCAAGGGGTGTAATGTAATCTCAGGTACAGTGAGTAATGTAATCTCTCGTGTATGGTGTGTAATGTAATCTCTCGTGTATGGTGTGTAATGTAATCTCTGGGGTACAATGTGTAATGTAATATCTGGGGTACAGTGTAATGTAATCTCTGGAGTACAGTGAGTAACGTACTTCATTCCTGTGTAATATAATACATTTTTGGGGTACAGTGAATTATATTATTTCTTGAATACAATGTGCAATTTATTTCTATAGTGCAGTTAGTAATGTAATTTCTATGTCTACCATGTCTACCATGTACAGTGAGTGCTGTCATTTCTGGTGTATGGTAGCAATAAAATACATTTTGGGGTACAATATGTGACATAAGTGATTCCTAGAGGTAGAGTGAGATTGGGTTCTTTTATTTTCCTCATTCTGTTGTGTGTATAACAAATTTAATGGAGTAGTGATGGGGGATGGGAGAGGTTAAGCGAAATTTTCTGCATTGCACAACATTTTTTATTTACATCTAGAAGGGGAAATATTATAGGTGGGCTGGTTCAGTTTTATTGCCAGGGCTGCATTTTAGTTCCAGCTCTAAACTTCAGTAATTAGAGAGACACTCATAACCTTATGGATTGCACCAAAAGTGTTTATCATAAGGACTCCGCCCGGACCTGCTGGGGGAGCTCACAGCACTCCCTCAGACCTCCTAGCTGCGTTAGAAGGGGCCGCTTTACTGCATGGAGAGGAGGGGAGAGAAGGGAAGGGAGGGGAAGTGAAAAGAAAGGTAAGTGAAGAAGGAAGGGAGGGATAGGAAGATCGGGGATGAGAAGGAAAATTGGTCCCCCCCACTTTTTGAACCAAAGTTACACCCCTGCCTCTGTCTATCATCCGCAGACCGATGGACTGGTAGAGAGGTGTAATAAAACCCTAAAAGCCATGCTAAGGAAAGTGGTGGACAAAGATGGGAAAAACTGGGACTTCCTGCTTCCATATCTCATGTTTGCCATCCGGGAGGTCCCTCAATCCTCTACCGGGTATTCCCCGTTTGAATTGCTTTATGGTCATCACCCTTGGGGACTTCTAGATGTAGCAAAAAAAGCCTAGGAAGAAGAAGCGACCCCCTATAGAAGTGTCATTGAGCACGTGGCACAAATGCAGGATCGAATTGCGGCAGTGATGTCTATTGTACGAGAGCATATGGCTCAGGCTCAGGAGGCCCAACAAAGGGTATATAAACGTAGTGCCAGGATATGTACATTTGCACCAGGATACTAGGTTCTGGAACTCATCCTCACAGTCGAGAGCAAATTCTTATCTAAGTGGCAAGGGCCTTTTGAGGTAATCAAAAGAATAAATGAGTACGAGCGTTCCTTTTTAAAAACAGGGTTTTTTTTTTCCGGATATCCCCAGTCGCACTTCCCTCATTAAACATGACATCATTACTGAACCAGGTGAAAAGGTTAAGCTGAGACTGTACAGAATACCCGAGGCCAGGAGGGAGGTTATCTCTGAAGAAGTGAGGAAAATGCTAGAACTTGGGGTAATTGAGGAGTCCCATAGCCAGTGGTCCAGCCCCATAGTTTTGATAACCAAGCCAGACGGCAGCTGGAGGTTTTGTAATGACTTCCGTAAACTAAATGCAATTTCCAAGTTTGACGCTTATCCGATGCCCCATATGGATTAACTTATTGACAGACTGGGCAATGCACGGTATATCACCACTCTAGATTTAACCAAAGGGTATTGGCAAATCCCCCTAAAAGAAGAGGCCAAAGAAAAAACTGCCTTTGCCACTCCTGACAGGTTGTTCCATTATGTGGTATCGCCATTTGGGTTACATGGGGCACCGGCCACTTTCCAGAGGGTTATGGATAGGGTTTTGAGACCCCACAGTATGCCACAGCCTATCTGGGGATAAGAACTGCTCTAAGTCTGAAATAAAGCAAAATCAGAACAGCAATGTATTTGGTAATAATCTTTATTCACCTTTGTCTACATGTTTAAAGTTAATCAATGAGTTGAGAATATCCCTTTAATTTGTATCCATATAAAAATACTTTTCTCTTGGGCCATAATGATATACATTGAGATGTATGTATCTATAGGTGCTTGTCAAGCATGCTCCTGTATATCAGTGGACATATACAGTATATCTATTACTCATGGACTACTTTCACCTCTTCCCTGTAATAGTAGCTGCTTCAAGATGAATACAGGTGTTGCCAATAAAAATCAGACTGTTTGACAAGTCTTTACAAATTCTGTCATCCAGACTTTATAATCTATAAAAGACAGGCTGACAGATTGGGTGATAATGGTAAAGAGGTAAATGTGTGATGTTGGAAGCCTCTCCTGAGCTGTGCAGCAGACCCTTCCGATGTCATACTGTTGCCTCAACAGCAGCACTGCTGAACCTCTTTGCTGGGTCACTTTGAATGAAATTACTCCTCAAAAAGTTTGACTATAGAATTCCATTTATAATTTAACATATTATTTAAAGAGGTTGTCTGCCATGAATAACCCTACTTCAGGTCAATAGCAAAGAGTTTGAATTGTTTGGATCCACTGTGATGTTATTACCATGAAAGCTACTGTTTGAATGTTAAGTTGTCCTACCGAGCCAAGGTCCAACTTAGACTAGGCGCTATGCTTCAGTTAAATAGAGGAATACTTCAACATAATTTTGCCACTGTATCCAAAGGTTTGCTGGCTCAGCCTTTATACAAACTTTTTATTGAAATACACAGAGGTACAATGGACAGAACACTTTTTTTTATTTTGATGGGGAAGAGAAGATTCAAATTGAATTGTTCAAGTAGAATACAAATTAATTTAATTTTGAATTTGAATACTCTAGACCCAAATGGCTTAAGTTGGAAAACCGAATTTAATGCATTTTAACATACAATTCATAACCTATAGTCCAAGAGAAATTTGAAGATCAGTTTTACCCTTATTTACTGTATATATGATAAATGTATTTTTTGTTTCTAGTAGTTAGTTTCTTCATGTTTTTTTAACATGGTTATTTCTTTTTTGTTTATCTTTATGGGTATTTTAGTAAGACTACATATATAATGTGCCAATTATACCTGTGAGTAGGAGCACTACAATTAGGACATTATGGTACGTTAATTTGCAGGAAAGGGTAAATCAAACATGCTTATCAGGTTTAAGATGTTCAAACATTTATTCACCAGAGTGGCTGCTAAACGTATGATTTGCTTGAACCAATCAAATAAACTAGGCCGCAAGGACTAAATGTACTGTACACAGGACTAAACGTTAATTAAAGATTGCCATTGCTATTCTTCATCTATGAGTATCTGGTCCACAAAAAGTAGTGACATAGCAGATATACAGTAGTGACCTGAATAGCCTTACAGATTTTTAGATTTATGAGATAAGCCACTTGGTAAAGGATTGTCATTTAGTGACCCATAGCTATGGGACGACAGCACCCTTAGTCACATTGGCACAACCAGGTCAGAATGGGGTGCCTGCAATAGTTTAGCCTCAAATACTGCACTTTTCAAAAGCTTCGGAGTGTAAACCTGATACCACTTGCTCTATATTTCCTGACATAGCTTGATTCTAGCTAATGCTCCCTTACACAGTATATTATCTTGCTTACACAAGGACAACATAATTTAAGGGTTGCTGGATGCTCTTTCCAGAGGGTTCACAGTCTTCTTTAATTTAGGAATTTTGTGCCTGTATATTTTGGTGGAAACCCATGCAAACACCACACATATAAATCATACATAGCTGTTATAAGGTCAGCCCCCTGTCATTGATCCATCAGACCATCATGTAAGTCATCTGTATGATATTTTGTTATTTTGTGGTCTGATGTTGGTATAATGGGATGGTATGCAATTAACTCAGACGGACACAGTCTTTGCAGATGAACACTAGCAGTCTTTTTATTCTATACAGACACTGAAGATTGGTGGTTACAATAACATATATACAGGTACATATATACAGGTGTACAGTCATGGCAGTTTTCACAGAGAGGCACAGTTCTCAATTGCTGTATTAATGCATCACACGATTGCAACAATGTGACAGATTTACTAAACCTGTCTGTTAGTTTTCTGTCCACTGCCTGTCAAAAGCAGCTGAAAAAACGTCAGTTATTTGGCGCGTTTTTCGTTTGTTGGATCGTTTTTGCTCTGCTTTTTATTGTATGCACAAATTAAGCCATTGGATGTAAACTACACCCTACAGGCGGAGTTAACATGTTAAGTAGTCATTTCCTTTAGATCACTGTAGCCATTGTGAGCACATTGTCCTTTGTGTGCTGCTGCGTGCTACTACTTTATTAAATTTTGCACCAGATTCTTGCACAAGAAAAAAGTACCTAGCAGATCCCTACCAATAGTACCATAACCTCTTAACCAGCATATATCAAAGACAAATTTAAAGAGGAAAAATCGGTCCTAAAAAATAACTTTTATTAAATATATTAAAATATATCACAATCTTTCTAAAAAAAACTCACAAAAAACTATGGGAGGAAAGAAACAACCACATGGATGGGACCATGCCCGGTTTTTTAGAGCATGTTGCAAAATACGACCAGTAAAAAAAAAACGAGCAGAAAAAAGAAGCTCAGTGTAGACAGCAGGACGTTACATTAGAGTCTATGGGAGATGATTACAGTCGTTTTTTCCAGCGTTTTTAGAAAACAAAAAACGCTGAAAAAAACTGACGTTTTTCTGTGCAGTGTAGACATAGCCTTACTTAGACAGGATAAATTTAGACTAAATAGTCCAAGAATGTGCCAAATTTATCACAGTGGTTAATGCTGTTTGATAAATTGGGTGCATCTTTACATGCCGTTGCCTATCTTTACACTACCAATTGGTTGGCTTAATTTACATTTTGGCTTAGGCTTGGTGCATGATGTCACACCACAAGCTGCATCCCTTTTTGTGAAGTCACACCCCTTTACCAAAAAGCTACACGCTGTTGTTGGCTGAGGAACAAATGTGCCTAAAAATGTCTAAAACGTAATAGATATACATAGTATATGTATGGCTGTTATTTGTCATATTAAATATACCCCAAAGTAGTCTGTATAAGGGTTAATGCCCTTTTTCTTCCAGTCTGCTTGCAAGGAGCCCAGGAGAGGTAAGCTGAGTCAACTTTTCCTTTTTTGGTGGCGGTGCTGTGTGGCGGCCATTGTTGCTGTGATGTTGTGCTGGTGTGGTGGTGCAGCCCAGAGCCAGGGGGCTAGGTCTGGCAGCAGTGGTGCTGTTGGGCCACTGGGCTGTGCTCCTCATCTGTGTGGTTTTTGCTGCGGCAGTGGCCACCATATGATGCTGCCCCCATTTAGAGTAGGGACCCACTTTATAGAGGTCACCGTGAAGTGGCAAGTGGGCAAATACATTTTGATCAAAAAGTATACTAAGAACCTCCTGTTCATTTTTGTAAAGTTTTGCTGAGAAGCATTAGATCAACGTATAGTGTGAGGATGTGCAGTCCATGCCTCTTCCTTCCATATTTGGATATTTATATTGTGTTGTTGCTTGTTTTTTTTAAAAGACATAATAAAAGTTACGTTTTAAGGGTATTATATACACGCAGACACTCCAGCTATGATTTTGCTTTGACTTTTTATTCTAACCACTTAGCTTCATTATAGACTGATGCTTCCTTTCTGTAGACATCATTTCTCTTCAACCTCCTCTTTATCATCACAGTCTAGATAACAAAGAAAGACAAACAACTACATATAGATAACACAGGATTGCACTATTTGCAATAGGTGATAGACCTAGTTCTCTCCCCTTTTCTTCACAATGACCGTAGCACTGGTTATAGACCATGCCCACAACCTTCTCCCATAGTACGTAAGAGTGAAATTCTGAATTAAAGCTGTGCTTCAATCGCTTGCTATGGGCAACAAAGACAAATTTTTTTTTTAGACAGTTTCATCATTCTCTTCAAATTAATAACCTCCTCCTTGGTAACATTAAATGACATGTCTTGTCACATCTATCTTCAGCCACCTAGTAGACCGGAGCATTGTCCGGGTATGACAGAAGAATGTTTGAGCAAGTGGCATGTCTTCAGAAATATAGAAAATGGAACATAACTTCAAACAGGTGTATATTAGTAAGCAGTGTTTGATCATCATTAGTGCACATTGGTTTACACTGGCAGAAAAGCGGACAATCCCTGTAGGATTATGAATAGATGAAGATTTTAGTTTTTCCATCTTTGTTGAAAGTGTTCTTTGTCTTGGAAAATCCTTACATGTAAGAAGGGTCCTTTCACATTAAGCTGATCTCAGTATCTGCCTTGCTGGAACCCCCAACAATCACATGTAATCTGGGGTTCAACCTGTAGCGCCACCACAGGATAAACTAAACATTACACAGTACCCATTCAAATTAATAGGTTGTCTGTTTAATGTAGGACAGGATAGGTCCTCCAAAGTTTGAGACCTATTTGCATCCAAATTCCCTTCTGGCGAAAATATAAGGATTTTCAGCACATGACTCCATTAAATCAGAATTTCTCAATGTATGAAACAATATACAGTGGGTTTTCTAAACTGTCACACTGTGTATAAAAACACTGTTTTTTAAGAGGGTGCTGCAAAGATTTTGTGATTAAATTAGGAGAAAAGTCCAGGTACAGCACCAGTGTCTATGACTTTGAAGCTATGTCTCTGGTTGGATGATAAAATTCAACTTCTTACAGATAGAAAAATATAAAAATTATAGAAAAAAGAAATATTGTGGAGCTAAAATTATTTATGAATTCCCGTATTCAGCTAGTTACTACTTGTGTCATGGGACAGATTGCTTCAAGGAGTGATTATTTATGGCTAAGGGCATAATGATAATTGTCAGGCCTCCTTCACACATGCTTTTAAAACCACTGAAAGAAATGTTTGCAAAAAATGCCATGAATTTCAAGCATTTTTTTTTCCAAGTGTGCAGGATTGAAAGACATGGCTGCTTTCTTCCAAAGTTATTATATACTGTAGGTGACCACATTAAAGGCAAAGTGTCATAAGAAAATGACCTAATATTTCAATCAAGTTTTTGGGCCACATGTGTGAACCTATTTAGGTCTAAAACTCACTTTTTTTCCCATAGGTTACTATGGGAAAAAGAGTGAGTTTAAACCTGAACAGTTTCATACATGTAGCCCTTTAAGTTAAAGGGGTTGTCTACTTGCTTTTTTATTTTTTTTATGCTGGTGCTGCAGGGAGAAAATAAAAATCTATAAATACTCTCCTCTGTTCTCACCACCTGTGCTGCTGAGGTCTGCTGTCTCCCCCGGTCTTCTGTTCTCTTTCTGATACTGGCAGTTGAAATGTAACCAATGCAAGTGCTGATTGCAGCGGCCATCAACATTTTGCACAAATGGTGTGATTGCAGGGCGTATTTCATTGCATTATTGAGCTGCAAAACACCCAAAATGCAGTACAAACAGTCCCTGGGTTACAAACGGGATAGGGACTGTAGGTTTGTTCTTAAGTTGAATTTGTATGTAAGTTGAAATAGGTATATTTATTACCTTTAACTCCAGCAAAATGTTTTTTTTTTTTGTTTTGGATAGTGCAGGGAAGGGTTTTTACATTTGTTTTGCTATTTGTGCCCCTGTTTAGAGGATTTCACCTCAATTTCTGTATCTCATGAGTTGCTGTGGCATGCTGGCACTGGTTATTATGGGGCATGACTCGGTGTGTAATGTCAGCACGCCCAGCCATGCCCCAAAAGTCTCCGTCTGTAACTAGGGGACGGATGTAAGTCGGAACGATGTAAGTCGGGGACTATCTGTAATTCATAGCTATCAGAGTGCTATGAATTACGCCTTTCTTCCCCGGCGTACAATACGTGCGTATTGTACAATGGGAGAAAGAAGTGACATGTCACTTCTTCCCCGCATTTACGTGCCGTGGATAATAGAAGTGAATGGGGCTAGCCCCCCCGCATTTTTAGAAGTATGCGCTGACAAATACGCCATGTGAACATACCTTTCCTTCTAATTTAGGATATCAGGAAGTGTCACTTGACCATCACAGCCAATAAGTGGCTGCAGCTGTGACATTCTGATTAACAGCACCATTAATTAAAAAAAAACGGGGGAAACACTGGAAACGGCAGTGAGAACAGAGATGAGTGTTTGTTTGTTTTTTTATTCACTATCTGAGGCGTCATCACAAATTAGTTAAAAAAAATAAAGTGGACAACCCCTTTAAACATATTCTATATTGATTTTTGGTGTCATTCTTTTAATTTTCCAGATCGCTATAGTAAAAACTCCTGAAAGCCTGCAGTTTTCACTCTGGCCACTGAGCCACATAATAGTCTGATATTTCCTATTCTGTAGAGAGCACTTCTAAGTAGTCATTTTATAGCAATGCTTTCAGTTGGAGTTATTAAATTGGCAATCATTCGTCCATAATACTGGAAACTTGGAACACTCCATAAGCCATAATACAGGTGCAAAATGCGCCTATAATACCCTCATGTAAAATTTAACTTAACAATGTAACATCTGACTGTCATTTTTGCCAAAAATCATACACATAAATGTCATAAAAACACAACAAAATACTACGTGACACCAGCCTGAATGTTCTTGTTTTTTATGGGTTGTTTTGAATTATTATTATGAGCATAAGGGCCACTTTATAAGTATCAAGTGTCTACCAAATACATCTGTGCTGATTCTGGCAGACAATGGAGGCTATTCGCTTGGGTATTTAGTTATAGCACAAGAGCAGAGGACTTGAAGAATATATACATGAAGTGCAAAGTGCATAGGTGTGTAAGCTAAGAATTGTCATATAGTTTTTTCCTCTCTAATGTCTTTGGTTTGTATAACTTCATACCATAATAATGATATGAGGACATACAAAATAACCACGTGTTGACTCAGGGTGCATTACTGCTACTTTATTGGGTAACGTTTTGAGAAACACCTGAAAGTTCATTATCATCATCTTTGTTGTTTGAAGCGAAAAATAATTAAGTTGGCTGATTTCCATATGCAAATTAGCAGCTGGACACTAGAATAACAAAACCTAGCAGAACCCTTTCTTCTCTCTTTATGGACTGAACCCTCACAGAGCTGCCATTCATAACATCTGTGTTTACAATGTCCTTCCCAGCCAGGGGCTGCACATTTCGGAGGCCATTCAGTGTAGCAGGTTCACAGTCAATGAATGTTTCCTACTATTTATATGAGTTCTTCCGTTTGTTTATCTCCATTGAAAACTTGTATGTTTCATTAACCCCCTTCAGTACGCTGACATTTTCTACTATAAGATCATCTAAAACCTATGTGAATAGTTGATGTCATATTATTAAACTTTCACATACAGTATTGTGCATAACTTTTAGGTGCTTGTGGAAAAAATGTTGCAAAGTAAATAAGATTTGAAAAATAGAAGTGGAAATAGTAAAAGGTTATCAATTAACAAAATGCAAAGTGAAAGAACAAGATAGATTCAAATAAATATTTGGTGTGATCAACCCAGAACAGCATCAATTCTGCCAGTTACATTTACACACAGTTTTTCAAGGAACTCTGCAGGAAGATTTTTCCAAACACAGGACAAGTAAGTGCAGTCCATATGTGGATGTAGGCTTGCTGAAACCCTTCTGTCACTTCATGCAATCCAGGACCAACTGGATGATAGTGAGATCAGGGCTCTCTAGGGGCCAAATCATCACTATTGTGCTCTGCATATAGTTGTTAATGACATTGGCTGTCATTAGGGTCATCACCTTGCTGCAGAATTAACTTAGAGCCAGGTACACAACCCGCTGATGGCAAGTGTACAATTAGCAGCATTTTTTCAGCCTAAAATTTCTGTGCAGTATTGTATAAGTGATTTATTTATTTATTTATTTTGGTAAACAGTGGTCAGTGCTGATCATCAGCTATTGGGACACTGTGGTTTCCTGACGCCAACGTTTCAATGTTTAAAGGATTTTGCCACGAAGTAAAATTGATATAGGAAGCTTGCAAATGGAATAAAAAACATTTTCACCATTCATTATTAGTAAAATTCTGCACCGTTTTTATCTTAGCTGCTCCTTTAGTGATCCATTGTTTACAGCTCATCTCCACGGGATGCGACCAGGGCTGAGAGCTCCTCAGTCCTGGTCGCACATGCTCAGACATCCCCTTTCCTCTCAGGCAGCTACTGAGTGTTCAAACCCCAGGTGCTGTCATTCTACTCCATCCTCTGTGCTCCTTAGTAATTAGTCAAACAGTGCAAATAAGTAAAAAAGAAACCTCAATGAGGTCTGTGCATTGATAAAGAGAAAAAAAAAACACAGGTTTGGTTCCTGCAGGGATTTGAACCTAGAACCCTTGTGCCTGGAGGCAAAAGCTTTAACTCTCAGCCACTGACAATGCTTTACATAAACAGACCTTTCTTTGACTACAGAGAGGAAAGGCCTGGTGATGTCATCCTGCTGGGTCACATGATAGGCAATTCAAACAAATCACACACGCCCCCTTCTGAGCACACAGAGCTGAAGAGCTGGATGCAGGAGGAATGAAATGAGATTGTGGCAAAACCCCTCTAAGACATTTATTCATTATAGAAACTTCTGCAGTGCATAGTCCTTGATCTTAGGTGATAGGGTAATACATGCTTTTATATGTATATACTTTATGGCACCCATCTTATAGATAGGTATCGTTCTTAGTAGTTAGAACTTTTCAAATCTGACAAAAAAAGACTGTAAAACTATCCCCATAGACTTCAATTGAAAATCCTTGTTGTAGTCCACACGACGATTTTCTTGAGATTGGATTTTAAAACCACAGTTTTTACAAAAAATAAGAACATGTTTATTCTTCCATCATATTCCAGGTCAGAAAGCATTTTGATGATCCGTCTCCACAACCCCATACTGTCCCACATGTCTTTGCTGTGACAGATGTCACTCATGCCACAGATGTAGCAGACATCATGGATGTCCTACTCTTCTGGCCTGCTTCTCACTGTAAACGTTAGGAGTCACACAGGTTACTCTGTGATGCCCAAGCACCTACAGAAAAGACTTATCTGCAGTCACAGACCCTTAGGTATCGTTCACACGGCTTATTTGTGCACGGATTTCAGCCGTATTGCGCGCCCTATTTGTGCTGCAGTACGGCTGAAATCTGTCCCTGTCATTATGGTAATCCACAGTTCTCATAGAGAACTATGGATTCCGTCTCTCCTTCCCGCTCGGCGAATCCGCCGGGCGGGGAGAAAGTAACATGTCAATTATTTACGGTGTGTACGCGCCATGAACAATGACTGTCTATGGGGCCGGCGAGCTGCCGGCCCCCCCCGCCCCCGCTGCACGGCAGCGGCGTAATTGTGGGGCGAAATCCGTCTCCGCAATTACGCCGGCAATAAGCCGTGTGAACTGGCCTTTAGGGTACATCCACATGACAAGTACAAAATACTTGTTGGATTCTCATCAGATTCTACCTCAGAAAATCCAAGTTGTGTGGACTACAACTTGGATTTTCAGTTGAGGCCTATGGGGATAATTTACAGTCTGTTTTTTATGGTTTTTAGAATCTGAACCCACGTCAAACACCGAATGGAAATGCTTGCCTTCTGGATGGGCCCTTACAAACTCAGCATCTCAGCCAGCAGTCTTGGCTGCCCCCAACTCCAGCCACTGTATCAGTGGCCTTTTGTGATACTGGCCAGGAGCCACTTGTTTTGTGTGGACATGGAATGTTCACCTACCACCAAATATACTCGTTCCAGTTGAGCAGAAGGCTTCCGCTCCTTACAGTACACAACAGCACTCCGCCAATGAAAGATTTGAAGTCACACAAGACCAACAGTAACATAGGGCAACATGTATGATTTTTGGTGCATAGGTGCCATTTTTTTCACGCATTAGTAGGGTAGAATGTGCCTGAATCTATGAACCTGTTCTACTGTGGGTCATAGATTTAGCATGTTCTAGCTACAAAGTGACACTTCTGGCTCTGGTAAACCACTTTTAAAGGAGTCTACCTGTTCCAGCAGTAATGCACCTGGATTTGCCAATAAACAGTCATGTGCAGAATCGCTCGGTTGTAGTGTGACACGCCTCCAGCACACCCCCGATCTCAGGCGCATTACCAAGTGCCGCGGGTGCTTTGTAATGCACCTAATTCTGGAGTGCACCTCATTAAAAATCTAGCGCACAGAGCTACACCAGTTTTCGGGCTGAAAAGATGCCAGACTCCTGCCGCAGCCCCGTTCATAGATGTTGCCCATTATATCCTCAAATAGTATTACACTGCAAACCCTGGGCTCTTGCATAATATAGCAGTTACCCTTCTTACATTCTTACAAGACCTCTGAAGATATCCTGTTTTCTGGCACCTAGACATTAGCAGCAAATTCTTGTTCAGTTTGATTGGATGGAGATTTTTGGAATTTGTAAGCTAAGTCAATCCCTCGTTGGTATTTTTTTAAACCATTCCTGAACAGTTTTTAGATTTTAGCAGGACGCATTATCTTGTTTTCTAACCGTGCAGTTTCACAGAGCCATAGGCAGCTTTAGACTCACACTTCATGGTCAGTCTGTGGATGGATCTGTAGCAGTGATTGACATATCTGCTCTGCTATTCCTATCTATTCTTGCTACACTGATATGACTGCAGGAGACATAAAGTGTACTATACTATGTTACAGAGCTCTAAAGAGTGAAAGCTTTTCATTTAGCTAAGTAAACAAAGCCCTTGCTAGAGATACAACTCTGCATAAGGTGACTTACCATGGTCAGAGTGATGGCAACTTAGAGCAATGAGAGATAAGAGAGAGCAGGGAGAGAAGGGGAAAGGTGGTCGGTAACCACCAGAGAAACTTGTGTGCCCAAAGTGGAGATAAAATCTTCTTTATCTCCTGACTAAAGCAAATACAACAAAGCAATGTATTTGGTAATAGTCTTCATTTACCTTTACCTAAATGTTAAAAGGTAATCACTGTATTGAGAAAACCCCTTTAAGTAAGTCCGTTGCCATGAAGAGGTCTGTACAATAATTAGGTAGGTGGTACATGTCAAAGTAACATTGATATGAATGTCACTACCCAAGGTTTACCAGCCAAAGATTGCCCAGAGCATCCTAAACCAGCTTACCTTCTTTTCATAATGCATCCTGCTGCTATATCTTTCCCAGGTAAACTATGCACATGCATCTGGTCGTCTACATGAAATCAAAGAAAACATGATTTATCAGAGTAGGGTACCTTTTTAATGCTCCAGACAGGGGCCGGACCCGTAGCGCGCGGTGGGGGAGGTTCCCCTCGCATGACCCGGCGGGCCGCGCCTCCCGGGAGGAGCTGTGATGTGCGGCTGGCTTTTAAGGTCGCCGCACGTACACAGGAAGCAGTCGCGCCCAGGAAGCCCAATCTTCCACCCTCCCTCCCTGTTTGCTAGGTTTGTTGTTTTTGGTTTGGGTTTTTGGCGCAGCGGCTGTGGTGCTTTTTGTTACGGTGAGCGGTTGGCGTTGGGGGTCCTTGGAGCTAGGAGATGGTGGTGGGAGTCATAGCCCTCTATGGCTCCCTAATCACATGATGGAACATGTGGTTGGTCTGGCGACGGTGGGGCTCTTTCAGGTGGGGCCTCCTGAGAGCCAGGTGTGGTAGCGGTCACCAGGGGCGGCCGCTTGGTGCCCTCGAGCTGGTGGTGACGACTGAGGGTAATTACAAAATGGAGAATGGGTCGCCAGACTGTGGGGGTGGCTCCAAGGACCTGCAGCCCCAATGGTGTGGATGGTTCATGGTGCAATTTTTGGGGTTGAATGTTGTTTGGGGGTATGTTAGTTGGAATGTTTATTAAGGAAGGTTATTTATTACTGTTTTTGTATTTTTGTTAATAAAACGGCCGCTGTGGCCATTTAATCCAAAGCCATTTGTGGTGTTGTTATTGGGGACTCAGGGAAAAGAAGGGGTGTGGTGAGGGGGGGCAAGGTTGGTTAATTCGGGCTGACTCAAGTCGGCACTGCCTCTGGGTCAAGGGGCTTATCTTGCTCAGTGTAGGATCTTATGGACAGGGAAAACATGGGCACTCTGACTGATCTGTGGATATGCAGTACAATACACAGCAGGTTGCTAGGCATTATGTGTCCTGACACCTTTCTATCACAGCCAGAATTAAAGGTTTTTTGTCCATTTAGGGATAACACAGTGCTTCGTGGGCAGTACAAGCTGATAATAATTCAGGGCAACAGCGCTGTGGTTATAGCATCATGCTGCACGCCTGAAATTGACAGCTCCCAACACTGCTATGGGAACTACTCATAGTAGCATCAGGAGAATAGCAGAAACTCAGTGTGGTGTCTGGGGGATCGGCAATCCTTCTCTGTATGTCAAGCCACAGCCGTAAACAGCGGGGAACTGTGCGCTCTGGTCACAACTTCTGAGGTCTCCATCACCATTCAACAGAAACAGCCCTATCTCAGAAAGGTTGTAGCCACTCGCCTGAGTGACCAAGGCAGCCATGGAGGACTTCAGAGAGGATTTATTCCCCAGATGGAAAGGATGTCTAAGAGTTAGGCCACTCCACTCAGCCCTCTCCTGCTGATAAGACACACCAGTGAGTGATATTGCAAACCCAGTCTCAACTACTAGAGCATAGTTGTGGTCTATAACCTATGAAAAATCATCTGTTAACAAGCAGGAGAGATAAACTGCAGTATCCTTGAAATGAAACAAAATCATAACAGAATGAATTTGTTAAAAATATTCATTTAGCTTTGCCTACATGTTTAAAGTACCAATTAATTTTCCCCCCCATAGTTCATTAGAAATTGCCTCTAGGTTTTCAGTAGTAGCATTAATTTTGCTTCCCTCAGGCTGGACACTCGATGTCTCAGTGCTGCCACTGGTTCTTGGTACCTGCACTCTAAGGGATTGTTCACACGATGTATTGCGGCAATACAATGTGTATTTCAGGAGCTCGCACCTATCAGCCCGTACTCCCACGGCGCGGGGAGGGGGGCCCTATAGACATGCACTACGCACCGCGAATAAGTGACATGTCACTTATCTCCCCGCGCGTACAATATGATCATATTGTACGAGCGGGGTGAGGAGGCGTAATCCATAGTTCTCTATGAGAGCTGTGGATTACTGTAATTTTGGCGCGCATCTCGCCCATATTAGAGTGCAAATACGCGCCGAAATGCACACTTAAATTACGCCGTGTGAACATACCGTAAGTAATTAATATTAATGGAGTACGCATGTATTAGCGCGAGCTCCTGAAAGATACGATGTACTGCGGAGCATACTGTACGCGCCGCAGTACATCATGTAAACTTACCCTAAGGGAATGTTCACATGGCGTGTTGGATCCATTTTTGGATCTGTTTTGGATATGAATAGGGCGCCTGCTGTGTCTTTCGGATCAAGAACTGACATGACAATTCTTTGAACGGATCCGAAAGACGCATCAGAAAGATGGAAGTAAACACGCATCGGCGATCACTACTCTGAAATCCGATGCTTGTTTTACATTGGAAGCATTGTAAATCACACTGCACATTGTTAGATGCAGGTTTCGGTCCGTTTACGATCCGAAACACGGATCCAAACACACATCTAAAAACGGATCCAAAATCGGATCCAACACGCTGTGAACATACCCTTAGGGCCACATGTATGAAAACTGTCTAGGTCTAAAACTCACTTTGTTGCCCATAGCAACCAATCAGAGCGCCCCTCTCATTTTTCCAGAGCACTATATGAAATGAAAGGGGGACTCTGATTGATTGCTATGGGCAACAAAGAGATTTTTAGACCTAGACAGTTTTCATACATGTGGCCCTAAGTTGCTGAAACACACATAATGTTTTTGTGACCCGGAAGTGAAACCCTCTGTGCATTCCTATTGGAAGTTCAAAGTCAGTCTCATAGGGATGCATAAAGAGTCCGACTTTCTGTCAAAAGCACAGTGTTTTTCAGGCAATCAGAGAGCAGGTCATGTGACCTAACAGAGACAATTTCATCAGCCAGATATCCTGTATTGTGCTGCAGGTAAGCAGTACTGACCACTGTAGACTGGCAACACCCTACAAGAACTGCTGTTCTGGAGATGCTCCGAGCCAGTCAACTATCCATCAGAATTTCACTTTTGCCAAAGTCCCTCAGATCCTCAGACTTTTCCGGCTTCCAACAAGGATTGCTCATTTGTTGCCTACAATATCAGCCCCTACCCGATTTAACAGGTGCTGTTGTTATAAAATAATCATTGTACTTTACTCTGTCAGTAGCTGTAATATTACGGCTGTTCAATGTGTGTGATATATATATATATATATATATATATATATATATATATATATTATAATATGTGTGTGTGTGTGTGTGTGTGTGTGTATGTGTGTGTAAAGTGGTCCCCCCTGTGTCTAAAATATTAACTATTCATTAAAAGTCACAGAAAACAGATGTTCCACAAAAATGAAGCGGAATCCAGTTCACACTATTGTTCATCCCAATTCTCTTCCTGTGATGTCTTTTCCTGTCGGATATATTTGCATACAGACGAGGACTGGTTAAACTCCTCCATGATATAAGCAAAGTGCCTGAGCCAAAGATGGCTTACAGCTTTCCGCTTCCTGTGCAGCTGTTGTTTGCCAAGAGCATGACATAAATTGATTAACTTTTTTTTTTTCATCAATGAATATAAGCCAGAGTAAAATTGCACGAGAGATAGAACAATGGGCAGCATCGGCTTGTTATGGTCTATAAAGAAAAACATCCTGAAATTGCAGGTGGAATCCTGTAACGTGCTGAGCAGAAACGTAATCAGTCACTAAGAAATTGCAGCAAAACCAAACAAAGGTGGAAATCATTGTGTTCATGCTGCACTCCCATCATTGTATGAGAGGCAGACTCCATTTATGACATTGTGGGGCAGGGACAAATAGGGTATCCCCAAAACTTAAGGCAAAGTTTTCATAGATTTTTATCTAATTGTAGTTAGAGCTGTCATTCTTTACATTGTCATGTGATGATAATAATATTTCTGTATTTTCATGCCCTGCGGACAGAGGATGTACAGAGGCACAATCAGCTGTATAATGAGGAGCTGCATGACACAATGTTACAGCATGGCTATTACAGGAGAATAGCTCCATAATATGACATCCACTGAAATACAGTATGGAATATCACTTTCATACTGAAAACAAAACTTTTGGAGTCTACAGGTACAGTATGATGGGTGTACAATTCAGACATTGTATAGATTTGTATTACACTGATGTGTATGAGCTCTTAAAGGGTCTGTTCTTCACAGCCAGCTTCAGGCTCCCCCTTCCTGTTCAGGTTGTGGGTGGCACTACAGCAGTGACAGATATATTAGCTCTGCTAATTCAAGCTGAAACTGGTAGATAAATGTTAGTAATTGAAGGGTTTAAACAGCAGGACAGAAGGCTACAGAGCTCTAAAGAGATAAACTTCTTTGCTTCCGATAAGACACAGCAAGGAGTAATGTCATCATCCTGGTCATGGCTGCTAGAGCAGAGAGTAGTGGTTGGTAATCTAGGAAAGCTTGTGTACATAAGGGAGGAGATAAGAACTGCTCTAGCTTTGAAAGGAAGCAAAATCAGAACAGCCATTGATTGGGTAATAATCTTTATTTAGATTTACTTACAGCATAAAAAATTATCAAAAAAATGCCCCCAGATCATTGTCATTTATTCCTATTTATGCATGATTTACATGCTTATTTTCAGTGCTGAAAAACAAGTGACATTCCTGAGGCGTTTTCCAAGAGTTAAATGCCCATAAGATAACTGGACAGCTTCAAAACCTCATTCACAAGAGTGGTACGTTAATGATGACCCGACAAGTAATTTGTATGGGTGATTCAGAAAAAAAACAGCACTGAAAAACCATGTCAAAAACCACATGGAAAAAACCTCATCAAATCCTCATCTAAAAACTGCTGCAAAAGGCAGTTTTCAGACAAGTATCAGCATCCAAATCAGTTGAGTGAACATTCCTTTAAAGCTAATCAATATCATGGGAATACCCTACAGATTTATTGGAAAAGTAACACATTTACTTGACTACATCTCACCACAGTTATATGGGATGGACACTATGGACATCAATGAAAGATACCCTTGATAAAGGTTTCCTAACCGGAAACATTGGGGATGATGCCCTATGTTATGACTTACAAGTTTACCCGGACCACAAGTCTTTAAATGTATGCTGTGACTAACATGTTAAAAATATAAAGACATTTTTTGCATATTGAAATCTGTGAGCTCTGTTGGAGATATTTTTGAGATTTTAAAGGGCAGTGGGCAGGACAGTAACTTAAAGGAGTGCTGGACTATGGGAGTATAGTATAAGGGTGAGGTGGAACAGGAAACTTAGCAACCCACAAGAACCACATTTTCATCACAAATTCGGTAAGTAGGCAGTGAAAAAGTCGCAGCACTGCCAACAGCAACAATGATACTTTATTCACTTTGAAACATTTCATCTCTTAAAAGGGTTATCTAGCTACAATGATTGCTTTTTATGTTAAAGACCTTGCAAAAACAAGACACTTTGCAATATGTGTCCATTAACAGTGTCCTACCTATTCCTAGATATCCCCTCTTGTATGGGATGCATCTGTTCCTTAGGTCGCGATAGCTACAGACCTGTTCAATCTCTCATGATAGGCTGCCAGCACTGATCACTATAGCTACAGACCTGGCAGCCTAGTAAAAGCCAGCAAACAAGCCCCTGAAATGAAACCAAGAAAACAGGAATGAGGTGAGATAAATCAATGTAGTGTGACAACCCCTTTAACCAAAGCCTTTTGCAATCAATCAAACATGGGATTTCATGAAGTACATATAAAAAACACAATCAAGTGCAATAGATGGATATTGAAAGTCAACTGAGGTGCTACATACATATAAATAAACTTTGTAAATTCTTATGACTATACGGTAATGCAGATAAATACTGCAAGTGTCAAAGTAAAATTATAAATATCATATGGAGTGCATATAGTGTAAAATCACATTTAAGAATCTAATAAATTAGCGGCGATGAATCCCTCCTCAGATGATCAACAACACCAGCACTAATAACAGACAGATAAAATATTCAAGTAATAGTTAAATGGTAATTGGTGATGGATTGATGTGCAAACCACTCTTAAAATTGGGATTTGGCACAGTGTAAATGCCATGATCTTTAGTGTCATAGTTCATTGCTGCCAGAGATGAGTCCACCTTACATAGTTACATAGTTTGTAAGGCCAAAAAAAGACAGGACGTCCATCCAGTTCAGCCTGTTGTGCTAAAGTGTTGATCCAGATGAAGGCAAAAAAAAAAACCCCAATGAGGTAGAAGCCGAATGTCCTAATTTTAGGGAAAAAAATTCCTTCCCGACTCCAATCTGGCAATCAGAATTAATCCCTGTATTAGTGACACTTTCCAAATCCTAGTCCCCAAAACCCCTGTTTTACTTGATCCACTAAAAATTGATCGGGCCCCTTTTTTGAACTCGTTAGTGAATTCACCATGACAATTTTTCTTGGCAAGAGTTCCACAGTTCACTGCTCTTACAGTAAAGAATCCCTTTTATTTTATTCAGAAATTTTTCGTTCTCAAATAGAGGATGCCCCCTTGTTCTGGATATAGTGGGGGTTAAATAGATTTTGAGAGAGATCTCTATATTGCCCTTTAAATATATTTAAACATATTTTATTATGTCTCCTCGAACCCGTTTTTTTTTTTCTAAATAAAAAACCTAATTTGCTAATCTTTTGGTTATGTACCACCAGTCCCTTTTTTATTTTTTTCCCCCCTTTGTCCCCTTTAAGCTTAAAAAATGTTTTTCCCGTGCACGGGTGCCCAAAACGTCACAATTTTCCCATGTGTGGTTTAAAATTTCCCTTGTATAATTGGGGAACAATTTTCCCATCATGGAAGCTGTAAACCCAGAAAAAAAAACAGGTGCGCTTTTGTCCACCTTGGGAGAGATTATTGTTACCACAATCGCTGACCTGGGTATTTTTTTTTTAATAGCATGGGGGCCCATTTCCCCTTATGCGGGTTTTTCATCTCTTTCAGTTTTAAATAAGTGAGTAGGGCCATGTTTCTGTTTTTTTTTGAGTTCAAAATTTTTTTTCCCCTTTTTCTGTATATATTCAGCTGCTAGTCCCGCCTACTTCCACGGGTTGCATTGAAAATATTCCCCCAGCGGGAAAGAAACTGTCAATCAAAAAGGGGTAGGTGGGACTAGTGGCTGCTTATGAATAAAGTAGTCTCATCTCTGGCAGCACGGGTCAGCATCTGCCAGATTTATGTGGCAAATTTTCCATAATTGCTGGAAGTTATGGAATAAGTGACAGACTGCTGGAATCAGCATGACTGATTGCCTGCGTAATTGCCGGCTTGTATGCGCCGTAGATAATGACAGTCTATGGTGCCGGCGTAATTGCGGGGCGAAATCCGTCCCCGCAATTACCCGGGGAAAAAAAGCCTGTGAACCCGGGGCCCTTACACTTCACTTTACCCAAAGCCTTATGTCCCTGCTGTTTAACCATATAGACGCTGCAGCTATGCACTATTATTCTATCTGATCGGGCCCTCCGTGACAAGATCGCGGGTAGCCAATCAGTCACCATTGCATTTGTTCTATTTCATGTTCCCTAAAAATTGGAATAAAAAGTGATCAAAAAGCCACATGTATCCCAAAATGATATCAATAAAGCTACACTTCAAACAGCAAAAATTGCACTCTTACTCAGGTCAGTGGGTGGAAACACAAAACAGTTATTGGTCGCAGAAAATGTTGCTGCAGTGCAAGTTAAGAGAATGTTGTTATTTTTTACAAGTACTAAAATAATGGAAACCTTACATATTTGGTATCACTGGAATTGTATCAACCTGCAGAATACAGATAGCACATTATTTATAATGAACAACATGAGCTGCAAGAATGTTATATTATTTATCACCCAAAACATTTAGATTTTTATTCGTTTTTTGGTTTCCCAGTACATTATATGGTAATGTCATTGACACCTTAACCCCTTAACGACCCTTGGACGTCAAGTTTGAGTACGTTCCAGAGGACCACTAAGTGGCTTTGCAGAGGGGACGTACGCTTGAGCTGATCGCGCTATCACCCCGTCAGTAACAGCTGTGGGGCCGCCGACGCGTGTTGGAGGCGCCCGCTAGGCACTGTTTTAACCGTCAGACACAACGGCAAAGATGGCCATGACATCTCTGATAGATGAATGGACGTCGGGGCCGCGCAATCCGAAATCGTTAGGAGTCATTCAGGCACCGTGCCAGCTTAGCTGCCAGCTTGATCCGAACACGAGAATGTATAGTTTCAGCCGGACACACCTAAGGCAGTGGGAGCCCTGTGAAGGCCTCCCGTTCACTGCCATGGTCACAGTTTCGCCCCCACTTTCCGAGCAGTTAGACAGGAAGTGGGGAAAACCAACATCTTTGTACACCCTAATGCATTGCCTACTTCAATGTATTAGGCATACGGATCCCTCAACGCTCTCAGATAATAATCGCGCCCCCTATGGTCGAAGCACCATAGCAGGGGACCTCAATGTTACAGTGAAAAAAATAAGATAAAATAAGATTTAAAGTACAAAAAAAAAGAATAAAAGTTCCAAATCACCCCCTGCTTACCTCCCAAGTTTACAAATAAAATCATTTAAAATAAGTAAAAAAGTTACACATATTTGCTCAATATGCCAAGTCTGAAACGTAAATTTGTGTCATGAATACACCGATCTTATAAAAAATATATAACATCATTTATTCCATACACTGAACACCTGTAAGAAGAAAAATTCCAAACGCAAAAAATTGATTTTCTAGCGTCATTTACTGTCAACTCAAAAAAACTGGAAATAAAAGTGATCAAAAAGTACGCATGCATTCCAAACTGCTAGCGTGTAAAAAGTACACTTACAGCCACCAACAAATACACCCCTCACTGACTGTCCTGTAGGTGTGGTAAAGAGGTGTTTAGTACAAAAAAATTATGGTCGCTATCAAAATGGCGCTGCAGCGCCATATTTCAAAAATAAGAAAATGTTTGGAATTTTGTACCGGATACCAAAACATAAATGGAAACCCTACATGTTGGTATTGGCGGGAATGACGATCATCAACTGGCTAAGAATACTAGATAAACACTTATATTTACCGAAGATTGAACGCGTGTAAATAGCAAACACCCCAGAAACATGGCGATAAATGTTTTTTTTTCACAATTTGTCCCACTTCGAAATTTTTTGCAGTTTCCCAGTATATTCTATAGTACAGTGATTAACACCATAGAAAGATAATCAGTTAGAAAAGTTATATCTTGTCCCGCAAAATAAAAAGCCTCATCTGTTTAATATCTGAGGCCCCACTACAAAAAGAAAAAATGTTATGGCTCTGGAGAAGCGAGGAAGGAAAAAAAAGACGTCGTCAACACAAAAACGCGCCGGTCCTTAAGGGTGTTAAAAAAGTCCTTGCTATCCTGCAGAAAACAAGCCCTCATATTATCTATGTAGGTAAATGACAATGAAAAAAGTTTATAGCTTTACTTTAGGAAAGAAAACAGAGCATACATGCCGCAACTTTCCGCCAGATTTTTTGGTCGTGCAGGGGGGGGATCACCACCCCCCCCCCTCTGCTCCGCCTTCACCTGCCGGTGCGTGTCCTTCAGCTGTGCAGTCAGACGAGGAGGAAGATGCGTCGATCACTCCTCCTTCCCTTCTCCTCCTGTATTACAGACGCCTGGCTGACGCCGTGAATAAGGTCAGCGGCTGCCAAGGGGGTAGTGTCGCGCCTCCGCCACTCACTTCCCTGAGGAGATCGTCCGGCGTAGGACCGCCGCAGCAGTGAGCACACTGTTCAGACGTGAGGGGCTTTTATCTATTTATTTTTTTAGGTGGGGCTACTAGGGGGGCACTACCTTTGGACAACAAAGGGTGGCAGCTACTGGACGCAGAGTGGCACATCCTGGCAAACAATATGGGGGCACTACCTGATGGCTAACAGTGGGGCACTGATGGCAAACCAATGGGGGGCAACTACCTAGCTTTAAACACATGGGTAGGCTAGATACTACCTGGCATACAGGCTAGGGGCAGTCTACCTGGCAAACAATGGAGAGTCACTTCATGGCAAACAGAGGGGGCACACCTGGGCAAATCAATTGCAAGGGGGGTAGGCGACTACCTGGGCAACAAGGGAAGGCAACTTACTAGGCAATACAAAGGGGGGGCTATCATACCTTGCAACAGACGGGATTCGGATGGCAAAATACTGGCACACAATCGGCCGCACGGCACTACCTTGATCTGGCAACAAAGGGCGGGCTCACTACGCTGGCAACAGAGGTGGGCATCTACTTGGCAATACCATATGGGGGCACTATCCCATGGCAAACAATAGAGGGGGCATCCTTACTGTGACAGGCAACAGAGCGGGGCAACTATCCTTGAGGGCAAACGCCAATGGGTCTACCAGGCACCTACTAGAGCAAACAAATCGGGAGGCACTACATGGCAACTAGAGGGGAGCACATGACCTGGAGCCAACAACATTGGGGGCATACCTGGTAACAATGGGGGCATATACCTGAGCAACAGCAGCGGCACTTACCTGGCAAACCAATGGAGTTGGGCCACCTACCTGGCAATCAGAGGCGGGAACTACCCTAGTGGCAACCAATGGGGGCACTTACTGGCCAACAACAGGAGCTACTCCT
Source organism: Phyllomedusa bahiana (assembly GCA_025379985.1). NCBI lineage: Eukaryota > Metazoa > Chordata > Amphibia > Anura > Hylidae > Phyllomedusa > Phyllomedusa bahiana. The sequence continues at coordinate 94,504 of JAODAL010005303.1, forward strand.
GGGCAACAAAGGGGCGCACTACCTTGGCTAACAGAGGGGGCACCTTCCTGAGCAAACAATGGGGGCACTACCTGGCAAACATAACTGGGAGGCATCTACCTCGGACAATAGATGGGGCACTACCTGGCAAACAATGGGGGCCACCTACCTGTAAAACAGTGGGGCCACCCGTACCTGTAAACAGAGGAAGGGCACTACTGGATAACAATCGGGTGCAGACGGGCAACCTACCCTAGGCTTCACAATGAGGGGCACTACCTGGCAACAGACGGGGGCAACTACCTAGGCACACAGCGCGTATGGCATAATGGTCCCTGGCAAACAATATGCGGGTAAATACCTTGGTAAGCAAAGGCGATGGCATTACCTGGCAACAGAGGGGGCACTACCTTGGCTCAAACAAAAGGGCGTGCAATACCTTGGCTTAACAATGGGAGGGACATTACCTGCAACTCGAGGGGCACTACCTGGCAAACAAAGAGGGGCAATACCTTAGACTAACAATGGGGGGCACTACCTGGCTAACAAATGGCACGGCACACTCTGCCTAACAAAGGCCGAGCGGCATTACCTGGCAATCAGAGCGATTGCACATAGCTAGGCTACTAATTATGGAGGGCCAATACCTGGCTAACAATTGGCCGGGGGCACTTCTATGCGACTAACAAAGGACGGCGATCTGACCTGGGCTAACAAAGGGGAGCATACCTGGCCATAACAAAGGGGGCACCATACCCTGGCAACAGAAGGTGGATGGCAACATACCGAGCAACAGAAGGGGCGGCACACTACCTTGATAAACAAAGGGGGCATCTACCGTGGCTAACAAAGGTGGCATCTACCTGCATGTAGGGCAACTACCTGGTTATGGGGGGCTATACCTACCTGGTCCACGCTATAAGGGCATTACCTGCTTTCTTCAAAGCGCGTCTTATGCAGTTAGCGTGCGACTTGTGTGAGCTCGTGGGTCAGCGCCACACTACAATCTCCTGCTTTTTCTATTTCAAAAGTTGGCAACTATGATGAAGAGTCATAATATTTTGATCACACAGCGGGAAGGGATTATTAATAACCTGATTACAAAGTGTTCCTCTATTGTGTCCCGCAGCGATCATCTGTAATCTCGAAGTGAAAAACTTGATCAGTATAAGGGCTCACAATGTATGAAACTTGTCCAAGGTTCTAAACTTACTTGTTTGCCCATAGGGCAACTTAATCACAGCTCCCCTTTCATTCTTTGACGAGCACCATATGAAATTAATGAGCAGGAACTCTGTATCTGGTTAGCTCCTGAAATCCCGCTCCAGCCAACAAATTGTAAATTATAGACCCTAGACAGTTTATTCATACATATGCCCTATAGGGTCCGTTCACACTGTGATCGGTTTATTTCAGGGAGATGGATTGCAGCCGTATTGCGCATCTGACGTCATGGCCTTAGAATCTCGTTCACAACATTACAGTTAATCCACTAGTTCTCACATAGAGAGCTATGTGATTCCGTCTCTCCTCCCCGACTCGGGCAAATCCGCCGGTGGGGGAGAAAGTGGCAAGTGCACAAATTATCCTCGGACGCAGGATACGCGCCCCCGTGGATAATGCGATGTCTATGGGGCCAGGGAGCCTGCGCCCAAGGTTCCGCCCTCACCACATTCTATTGCAAGCCGGCCAAGTGCAGAGCAAAGCGGGAAAATCCGTCCCCGCTAATTACGGCATTGAAATAAGCCGCTCTAGTCGAACGGACCCCTCTCCCTAAGGCTTTGTTTCACAAGGGCTTAACATGGTGCCGGTATTTCGGTCGTAATTACACGCCACGAATAATCGGAGTGCTGCCAAATTACGGGACTGAAAACAGCCCAATTCATTACGGTAATCCACAGTTCTCATAAAAGAGCAACCTATGGAATTACGTACTCTCTCCTGCTCTGGCGAATACGACCGCGCGGAGAGGAGATAAGTCAGACGATGTCATTTTCTAGCGGCGTATACGCGCACGCCTAGCAACTGATTGTATCATGGGCCGGCGAGGTGTCTGGTCCACCCCGCTCCCTCCCCCGCTCCCTGCCTCCAGCACACGAGGCGTAACTGTCGGGCGTAATTACGTCCCGCCAGTGTAAAACCCGCCTGTGAACATAGCCTAAAGTGTTCAATGATTCCACGCTGCACCCACACAGTGAAAATGTATTATCATTTAAATGAATAGGTTCTGTTCCATGTACACTCTCCTCGTTATTGATCCTCAAGACATATACTCCTAATAAATTGAATGAAAAATAGGAACATTGTAAACATGGACATCCCCTTAACTGTATTTACGGTTAGCTGATGCGAATTCAGAGGTACAGCACATTGGCGCTGATGGAGGACCTGAAGATGCCTGGTGCTCATAGATAATATATCAATTTTATGACTGTAGTTTCCCCTTAATTTACCTCCCTCCTCAGTTCATAGAATGATATGTTAATATGTGGTTTACGTTCCTAGTCCTGTCAGGGTGTCATGTGAGACACAAACAACCGAGTTTATCTGTCTGTAAGTTCTGTGAGTCCTAGGTTATGCCTTTCATTTTTTTTTCTATCTTCCTGAAAAACCTTGGCCTCAGAACATGTGTATCTTTCACAACACACCTCAGGCTCACATCCTCACTGAATTCATCTATCGTTTGGTAATGTTGTGACTGTTCCTGTTCATAACTGAAAAAAACTGCAAAAATGAACTGAACATAAGAAAACCAAGCCATTCTCAGACTGCAGTTATGTAATTGAAAAAGGTTGTCAGGCTCAAGACTTATGTGGATGTAGGGAGTGCGACCACCTTGAAAGTGTTTTATACAGTATATATATATAGGACAGGAATCCTGTCTGTAAGGTCTGTCAGGTAGAGAGCAACCAGAGGATTAGAGGCGTCAGAGATCTAAAATATCTCTATATCTATGGTTTATGTAAAACCCGTTTTCAAGGGCCTTGTTTGCTGGAGTGGAGAAAGCGAGGGTGGGCCCCCACTCCACCTGAACAGTCCAGGTCTTGGGCTGCCTGATTAAGTTTAGGTGTGTCCGCCTCTTATAATGCCAGAACCGCAGGCATACTCTCTCTCAGCCTGGGAACAGGTCATCTGCTGAGAACCTGTGGGAGCCATTGTTTGTGGTATGGACATACGGTTATGTCAGGTCCGTTCATAGGGGTGGGCGAGGCGGGCAGTCGCCCAGGGCGCCGAGGGTCCGCTCACGCGAGGGGGGCACCTCCCGCTTCGCCCACCAGGGGATCGACCTCTGACTGCGTGGCCGTTGTAACACGACGGATCCTTCCTGCCTTTTCTCCTGCAGGGGGCACACAGCTTTCACCGCGCCCCAAGCGATGTTGGGATTTCTTCGGCCGGCAGCTCTGCCGCCGAGGAGATCCCTGGGAGCCGTGACGAGGTCACGCCACTTACACTGCTCAGCAGCTCCCGACCTGGACGCGCAGACCGTGGGATCGTGGTGAGGCGAGTCCTTTTTATTTATTTTATTATCATTAACTGCAGGGGGCGCTACCTGGCTATATAGGCACTACCTGACTATAAGGGGCATATTACCTGGCTATATAAGCACTACCTGACTATAAGGGGCATATTACTTGGCTATATGGGCAATACCTGACTATAAGGGGCATATTACTTGGCTATATGGGCAATACCTGAGTATAAGAGGCATATTACCTGGCTATATGGGCACTACCTGACTATAAGGGACATATTACCTGGCTATATGGGCACTACCTGACTATAAGGGCATATTACTTGGCTATATGGGCAATACCTGACTATAAGAGGCATATTACCTGGCTATATGGGCACTACCTGACTATAAGGGGCATATTACCTAGCTATATGGGCACTACCTGACTATAAGGGGCATATTACCTGGCTATATAGGCACTACCCGACTATAAGGGGCATATTACCTGGCTATATGGGCACTACCTGACTATATAGGCACTACCTGACTATAAGGGGCATATTACCTGGCTATATGGGCACTACCTGACTATAAGGGGCATATTACCTGGCTATATGGGCACTACCTGGCAATATAGGCACTACCTGACTATAAGGGGCATATAACCTTGATATTTGGGCACTACCTGGCTATAAGGGGCATATTACCTGCTATATGGGTACTACCTGACTATAAGGGGTATATTACCTGGTTATATGGGCACTACCTGACTATAAGGGGCATATTACCTGGCTATATGGGCACTACCTGGCAATATAGGCACTACCTGACTATAAGGGGCATATTACCTTGATATTTAGGGCATACCTGGCTATAAGGGGCATATTACCGCTAATAGGGGTACTACCTGACTATAAGGGGTATATTACCTGGTTATATGGGCACTACCTGACTATAAGGGGCATATTACCTGGCTATATGGGCACTACCTGGCTATAAGAGGCGCTACCTGGCTATTATTAAGGGGCTATTACATGGCTACCATATGAGGTGCTATAGATGGGGAGTTTGTATAGAGATAGGAATTGGTAGAGAAGTGTTTGATAAAGTGAGGAGTCAAAGATGTTTGTTTTGTAAATTTTACAGTAAAGAGTCGAGGCCGGGAGAAGATGTGATGGCGTCTGGGACAGATGGAGATGGAGACGAGAAAGAGAACAACTCTTCAGAGACGTCTTCTGTGAGTCCCTGGATGTAACTTTTCTGTGGTCGATTATATGTCTGCAGAGCCTGTGAAGAACTGGTATCACTGTATGCAGGTAAAATTGGTTGTACTATAATTGTTTGTATTCAGTAATGGTATGGTGTATTATTCAATCACTATGTGCTGGTGATATGTGGTCACAGTGTGGCAGTATTCGGTCACCATGTGCTGGTGATATGTGATCTTAGTAGGACATCAGCCTGGTACCTGGTACATGGTACTATCAGCCTGGGATTCTGGTCTCGTGTAGCATTGTAATTTTGTAACTGTATGACTATTATTTAGTAGTTTTATACATAGCACATTGTGTGAAAGCTTTTTGTATATTTTGTCTTTGGATTATGGTAATGCAATGTGTCGCATTGTGGCGCATTATGTTACCGGGAGGGGGTGCAAAATTTCTTTACCTCGCCCTGAGTGCATTTAGCCTAGGAACAGCCCTGGGTTATGTTATGGTGACTGGTATTAGGCCGGCACTGGGATAGAAAGAAATCCTGCTTTTTAGTTAGAGCCGGACAGGCATAGGATTTATTTGGTTTGTTTTGCTTTTATGTACCACAAGCTGACAATAAAACTGGCTGAGGTCAGTTTTTAAACGAACTTTCCTTGTCGTTTGGACTTCTGTGCCCGCTGAACTGTGCCCGTCTACCCAGGAGACGACCAACCCCCTACCTAATCCCTTACAATATTGTGGAGGATGTGTAAGCATTAATTTTTGGCACAAGAAAGCAGAACTGGAAAATTAAAGGGCCAGAGTCCTATTTGTTTGACATCTTGAAAATGGAGGATGTAATAAAGGCAATGTTGCAGGCTGTGGCATCCCAACAGCAGGCTACCCGTGTGCAGTAGGAGGCTACCAGAGTGCAGCAAAAAGCGCTGGAGGAAACAAGCCGCAAGCTGACAGCGCAAGTCGAGGCTACACAAGAGGAGCAGAGAAAAGACTGGGAGACCCTGAAAGTGGTCATACAGCAACTCACCAGTATCGTAGGATGGGCCCCAGGTGTTGCAGATGCTGCTCAAGCCTCTATAAGAGCCAGTCATTTCCTGCAGAAGATGACAGCAGCTGATGATATGGAAGTCTAGCTGACCACCTTTGAAAGAACTGTGAAACGAGAGGGTTGGCCAAAGGGGCAGTGGGCAGGACTTTTGGCACCCTTCCTTTCGGGAGAACCCCAAAAGGCCTATTATGACCTGGAAATGCAGGATGCAATGGATTATGACAAGCTGAAGAAGGAGATCCTAAGGGCATGTCCCCACGACACAGGGTTTTCGGCCGGTTTTCAGGCGGTTTGCGGTTTTGCAGACCGTCTGAAAAACCAGCTGAAAATAAGCACAATGGGCCTCTATGGAAAACTCATGCAGCAGTCCCCACTGCACGGGCTTTCCACTCAGCGGTTTTTCCGCCCGCGGGCCGCCCGCAAGGCATTCTACATGCACATTCTTCTGTCCGATTTTTGGACGGAATATGTGCTTGCGAATGTGAAGGAAGAGGGCCTTTTTCCGCTCATACCCCCCACGGCCGTGGGGACTGCAAACAAACCAGACAAGTACAGGTCGGATAAACCCGACCCGTATTTGTTCATTGCCGTGTGAAAGCACCCTAACCCGACTTGGAGTCACGGTTTCTGTTCGCGCCCAGCGGGTGCACAACTGGGTCTACAGCACACGCTCCCAGATGCATGACCTTGTACACCTGACCAAGAAGTGGTTGCAGCCGGAGATCCTGACAGGCCCCCAGGTGGTGAAATGGGTGGTGATGGACCAGTACCTGAGATCGCTCCCAGTCACCTTATTCAAATGGGTGAGCCATGCAGACCCCAAAGATGCTGACCAGATGGTGGAGATGGTGGAGAGGTACACCGCAACAGAGGAGCTGATGAGTCTGCCGCAGCACCCCCTAGCCCCACAGCAGAGATCTCCAGGACTACCTGGTAAGACTGTTCTAAGGGAAAAGGGGGCTGGCAGATCAGATATGTTTGTGTGTGCACGTGGAGAGACTGACGCCCAGACTCTAGAAACCGCCAAACTGTGCCAGGGAAGTCGGGGCTCTATAAAAGACACAGTAAGGACTTAATAAAATGCTTCCGATGTCAAATGTCAGGCCATATGGCTGCCAATTGCCCACTATATAATGAACCTATGCAATGTGATGCCACCGATAAATCGCCGTTTATCACTGTATGCTAAGCGTGCGTGTGTAGCATTTCCAGATGCTGGGGGTGAGGCACACATGTGTTGCATTATTGTAGGAGGTAACGAGGCGAAGGCATTGTTAGACTCTTTACTAGGGTCTGGTGACCCTAGTAAACGGCGATTTGGTGAAACCTGAAACCCATCTGAAAAAAACTATAGGGGTAACCTGCATACATGGGGACACTCGCCACTACATCACGGCTATAGTGGATATCCGTACACTGTTTGGTGTCGTACAGTTTATGATGGGGGTAGTGCCCTTCTTTATGCATGATGTCATCATGGGGCGGGACTTTCCACATTTCTGGGAATTGTGGGGACATAGAGTCTCTAGTACCCTGCCTGTGAGTTAGGCCATAGTTGAGGAGGAAACTTTCCCCTATTCTGTCATGGCTGGGGAAGGGGAAGAAGATGAACCCCATGAGGTGGTGTCTTCAGAGGGTCAGAGCAGTCCAGAGCCCATAGTGACAGAATGCCGGATCTTGAGGTGCGAAAGGATCAGTTTGGGGCGGAACAATTAAAAGATCTTACCCTTGCCAGAGCCCGTGAAAACGTTAAAATGGTTGACGATAACCCGGGGTAGCCTGACACCAGACTTTCCTTTCCCTACATGGCTGTAAGACAGGGCTTGTTGTACCAAGTGGTAAAAAGGGGAGAAGAGCTGGTGGAGCAACTTGTGGTCCCTAAGATTTATAGAAGGACCGTACTAGAGCTGGCCCACAGTCACCTAATGGAAGGGGATCTGGGAGTCGAAAAAACTGCCGAAATAATCCTTCAATGGTTCTTTTGGCCGGGAGTTCATAAAGATGTGAGAGATTATTGTGAATCCTGCCTGGAGTGCCAGCTTTCGGCCCCTAGACCTCAATATCGTAGCCCTCTGGTCCCCCTCCCAATTATTGAGGTACCGTTCGAGAGAATAGCAATGGTTTTGGTGGGTCCTATTGTCAAATCTGCTCGAGGCCACTAGCATATTCTCGTGATCATGGACTATGCCACTCGGTACGCGGAAGCTATACCCTTACGTAACACATCATCCATGGCCATTGCTAAGGAGCTGGTACAGGTGTAGGAGATACTTACGGATCAGGGTACCTCCTTTATGTCCTGAGTCATGAGAGAACTGTGTAAGATGTTCCAGGTGAAACAGCTACGTTCCTCTGTCTACCATCCGCAGACCGATGGACTGTTAGAGAGGTTTAATAAAACTCTCAAAGCCATGCTGAAGAAAGTAGTGTACAATGATGGGAAAAACTGGGACTTCCTGCTTCCCTATCTCATGTTTATCATCTGTGAGGACCCTCAATCCCCTAAAGGGTATTCCCTGTTTGAATTGCTTTATGGTCGTCACCCTAGGGGCCTTCTAGACGTAGCAAAAGAAGCCTAGGAAGAAGAAGCAAACCCCTATAGAAGTGTCATTGAGCACGTGGCTGTAATGCCTATTGTACGAGAGCATATGGCTCAGGCTCAAGAGGCACAACAAAGGGTATATAACCGTAGCACCAGGATACGTACGTTTGCACCAGGGGACCGTGTTCTGGTGCTAATCCCTACAGTCGAGAGCAAATTCTTAGCCAAGTGGCAAGGGCCCTTTGAGGTAATAGAAAGAATAAATTAGGTGAATTACAAGATCCGTCAGCCAGGTAATAGGAAGCAAGAGCAAGTGTATCACGTCAATCTTATAAAACCGTAGAAAGAGCAACTATCATTTGCTGCCGACACCTCATCCACACCAGAGCAGCTGGTCTCAGAAGAGCCCTTGTTGCCCAAGGTTAAGGTAGCTGACTCCCTTTCTGATACACAAAAGATCGAAGTATGATGGTTCCTCTTTAAAAACAAGGGTCGCACGTCCCTTATTAAACATGACATCATTACCGAACCTGGTGAAAGGGTTAAGCTGAGACCGTACAGAATACCTGAGGCCAGGAGAGGGGTTATTTCTGAAGAGTTAAGAAAAATGCTAGAACTTGGGGTAATTGAGGAGTCCCACAGCCAATGGTGCAGCCCCATATTTCTGATCCCCAAGCCAGATGGCAGCTGGAGGTTTTGTAACGACTTCCGTAAACTAAATGCCATTTCTAAGTTTGACACTTACCCGATGCCATGGGTGGATGAACTTATTGACAAACTGGGCAATGCACGGTATATAACCACTCTAGATTTAACCAAAGGGTATTGGCAAATCCACCTAACAGATGAGACCAAAGAAAAAACTGCCTTTGCCACACCTGATGGGTTGTTCCATTATGTGGTATTGCTGTTTGGGTTGCATGGGGCACCGGCCACCTTCCAAAGGGTTATGGATAGGGTTTTGAAACACCACAGTCAGTATGACGCAGCCTATCTGGATGACATAATCATCCAAAGTCCATATTGGGAGTCCCATCTACTCGCAAGTGCAGGCTGTTATTAATGTTATATGTGAGGCCGGCCTCACAGCCAATCCAAAAAAGTGTGCCATTCGTCTAGAGGAGGCCAAGTACCTGGGTTACAACATAGGCCATGGATTGGTAAAACCCCAAATAAACAAGATTGAGGCCATACAGAGATGGCCTCAGCCTGTAAATAAAAAACAAGTACGTGCCTTCTTAGGCATTACAGGCTACTATAGAAGGTTAATTCCTAATTTTGCCTCCCTTGCAGCCCCGTTGACTGACTTGACAAAAGGAAAAGATTCTGTGATGGTTAAGTGGCACCCTAGGCTGAAAAAGTATTGCAGACCCTTAAAGACCTGCTCTGTGCTCAGCCGGTGCTGATAACTCCCGACTTTAAGAAAGGGTCTGTCCTTCAAACTGATGCGTCGGATATGGGACTGTCCCAGATACGGAATGGTGAGGAACACCCGGTACTGTATTTAAGTAGGAAGTTGAACATTTTTGTAAATATTTTATTATATCCTTTCATGGGACAACACTGAAGACAGTCAGCATACAGCTTGCATAACATTGTAAATTTGGTGTGCCCTCAAAACAAGTTAACACACAGCCATCGATGTTTAAACCAGTGGCAACAAGTGAGTATACCTCTTAGTGATAATGGACAAATTGTGCCCAATTTGCCATTTCCCTCTCCAATGTCATGTGACTTAGTGTTAAAAGGTTTCAGGTGTGAATGGTGAGCAGGTGTGTTAAGTTTGGTGTTATCACTTTCACACCCTCTCATACTGGTCACTGGAAGTTCAAAATGGCACCTCATGGCAAAGAACGCTCTGAGGATCTGAAAAAAGGATTGTTGCTCTACATAAAGATGACGTAGGCTTTAAGAAGATTGCCAGTACCCTGAAAAGTGAGCTGCATGGTCAAGACCATAGGGGTGGTTTAACAAGACAGATTCCACTCAGAACAGGCCTCTCCATGGTTGACTAAAGAAGTTGAGTGCACGTGCTCAGCATTATATTCAGAGATTGTCTAATCAAAATAGACGTATGAGTGCTGCCACCATTGCTGCAGAGGTTAAAGGAGTGGGGTTAGCCTGTCAGTGCTCAGACAATACAGACACACACTGCATCAAATTTGTCTGCATGGCTGTCATCCCAGAAGAAAGCCTCTTCTAAAGATGATGCACAAGAAGGGCTGCAGTTTGTTGAAGACAAGCAGACAAGTGTGTGTGACGGCAACCACAAAGACAAATGTGTCTTGCCTACAGTCAAGCGTGGTGGCGGGAGTGACATGGTTGGGACTCCATGAGTGCTGTCAACTGTGGGGAGCTGCTGTTACATAGTTACATGATTTGTAAGGCCGAAAACAGACAAGACGTCCATCCAGTTCAGCCTGTTGTGCTAGAGTTCATTGAGGGAACCATTATTGCCAACATGTACTGTGACCTGCTAAAGCAGAGCATGATCCATTCCCTTCAAAACCTGGGCAGTATTCCAACTTGATAATGACCTCCAAGACGACCACTGTCTTGCTAAAGAAAATGAGGGTAAAGGTGCTGGACTGTCCAAGCATGTCTCCAGACCTAAACATATTGAGCATCTGTTGGGGATCCTCAAACGAAAGATGAAGGAGCACAAGGTCTCTAACATCCACAAGCTCCATGATATTGTCATGGAGGAGTGGAAGAGGATTCCATTGCCTTTAACCTGTGAAGCTCTAGTGAACTCCATGCCCAAGAGAGTTAAGGCAGTGCTGGAAAATAGTGGTGGCCACCAGGGGCGTAGCTAAAGGTTTATGGGCCCAGGTGCAAGAAGTCAGCTTGCCCCCCCACCCACATTAAAATTTCACTACATTTAAAATCATCAAGTCCATTGCGGTAATTATAGGGATAACGCTAAAAAATAAGTGTTTTGGGTTTGGGGTTAAAGCGGTTGTCTCACTTTATACAATGATGGCGTATGACTAGGATATTCCATCGTTGTCTGATAGGTCTCGGTCCTACCTCTGGATGTGGATCTATCTCCTAAACTAGCTCCAAAACCTCTCCATTCTGAACAGAAAGGTGATTAAGAGTCTCTGCTAGAAATGAACGGGAGTTTGGAGTTTAGCCGAGCAGTGATGCTCTGCTGTAATCGGAACTTCCGTCCATGTTAAGCCCCAGAGGTGGGACCTGGAGCTATCAATGATGGCATATACTAGGAATATGCCATCATTGTATAAAGTGACAATACTGCTTTATTTTTTTTATTTTATTTTTTTATAGCGGAAGTGGCACTAAAATAAGTTGGGTAATTTTGAATCGTGGACATTTATGTATAGGTTAAGTTCTATGGTCACAGGGCAGTGCTAGAAGCTGTGGTTTGGGCAGTTAATAGTCATTTTATTTATCATTTATGTTGTATGTATGCTTTGTTACTTTATCTTACATATTGTGCCTCTCATAAGATCAGAAAAAGACCTTCGGTGGGCATTTTTATGTCACTTTTTTGGTGATTTCCTCTGTAACTAGGGTGACATATTAGCCCCAGTTACAGGGAAATCCATCCCCAGGCACTGACTGCAAAGCTCACCTGGGTCTGATAAGACCCAGCGGCTCAGACAGTCACCGAGCTCTGGCGGTCATGTGACCACTGGTGCTGGGAGCAGATGTATATAAGGCAGAAATCTGCCTCGGTGCACTGCATGGCGTTTGCGCTTTGAAATTGTGTGCTTGCAGTCTTATAATTACAAAGCACAACCAATGGAATTTATGGTTAATAAAAATATTAAATAATATAAAAAAAAAAACTGTTGTTGCCCACGCACTAACCCCCACTGCAGGGGTTTTCCTAGGGAGCGTCTTTTTTGTGTGTTTTTGGTATGTTTATTTTTTGCAGAAATGCACATCATTGATTGCTGTGTATTTCTGCAAAAAAAAAAAAACCAGCAACAACGCTCCATGTGAAAGCACCCTCACAGAAGTCAGGTATAAGGCACTTGGTGATACCTGGTGCCTCACACATGACAAGCTACACCTAGGGCCACATGTGTGAAAACTGTTTTAGGTCTAAAACTCATTTTTTTACCCGTACAGTGGTGGCCAAAAGTATTGGCACCCCTGCAATTCTGTCAAATAATACTCAGTTTCTTCCTAAAAATGATTGCAATCACAAATTCTTTGGTATTATTTTCTTCATTTAATTTGTCTTCAATGGAAAACCACAAAAAGAATTGTCATAAAGCCAAATTGGATATAATTCCCCCAAATATAAAAAGGGGGTGGACAAAAGTATTGGCACTGTTTGAAAAATCATGTGATGCTTCTCTAATTTGTGTAATTAACAGCACCTATAACTTTCCTGTGGCACCTAACAGGTGTTGGCATTAACTAAATCACACTTGCAGGCAGTTGACATGGATTAAAGTTGACTCAACCTCTGTCCTGTGTCCTTGTGTGGACCACATTGAGCATGGAGAAAAGAAAGAAGACCAACGAACTGTCTGAGGACTTGAGAATCCAAATTGTGAGGAAGCCTGAGCAATCTCAAGATTACAAGTCCATCTCCAAAGACCTGAATGTTCCTGTGTCTACCGTGCGCAGTGTCATCAAGAAGTGTAAAGCCCATGGCACTGTGGCTAACCTCCCTAGATATAAAGCCCATGGCAGTGTGGCTAACCTCCCTATGGCACTGTGGCTAACCTCCCTAGATGTGGACGGAAAAGAAAAATTGACGAGAGATTTTAACGCAGGATTGTGCAGATGGTGGATAAAGAACCTCGACTAACATCCAAACAAGTTCAAGCTGCCCTGCAGTCCGAGAGTACAACAGTGTCAACCCGTACTATCCGTCGGCGTCTGAATGAAAAATAACTGTATGGTAGGATACCCAGGAAGACCCCACTTCTTACCCCGAGACATAAAAAAGCCAGGCTGGAGTTTGCCAAAACTTACCTGAGAGCCTAAAACGTTTTGGAAGAATGTTCTCTGGTCAGATTAGACAAAAGGAGAGCTTTTTGGGAAAAGGCATCAACATAGAGTTTGTAGGAAAAAAAAGAGGCATTCAAAGAAAAGAACACGGTCACTACAGTGCAACATGGCGGAGGTTCCCTGATGTTTTGGGGTTGCTTTGCTGCCTCTGGCACTGGACTGCTTGACCGTGTGCATGGCATTATGAAGTCTGAAGACTACCAACAAATTTTGCAGCATAATGTAGGGCCCAGTGTGAGAAAGCTGGGTCTCCCTCAGAGGTCATGGGTCTTCCAACAGGACGATGACCCAAACACACTTCAAAAAGCACTAGAAAATGGTTTGAGAGAAAGCACTGGAGACTTCTACAGTGGCAGCAATGAGTCCAGACCTGAATCCCATAGAACACCTGTGGAGAGATCTCAAAATGGCAGTTTGGAGAAGGCACCTTCAAATCTCAGGGACCTGGAGCAGTTTGCCAAAGAAGAATGGTCTAAAATTCCAGCAGAGCATTGTAAGAAACTCATTGATGGTTACTGGAAGCGGTTGTTCGCAGTTATTTTGGCTAAATGTTGTGCTACCAAGTATTAGGCTGAGGGTGCCACTACTTTTGTCTGGCCCATTATTGAAGTTTTGGGTGAAATGAGCAATGATTTGATTTTTGTTTCATTCTGTTTAGTGTTTTTTTTCATTGCAAGCAAAATAAATGAAGATAATAATACCAAAGAATTTGTGAATGCAATAATTTTCAGGAAGAAACTGAGTATTATCTGACAGAATTGCAAGGGTGCCAATACTTTTGGCCACCACTGTAGGTTACTATGGGCAAGAAAGTGAGTTTTAGATGTAAATAGTTTTCGTACGTGTGGCCCCTAGTGCCTTGTTTGTAATAGCAGAACTGTTGTACCTGGGCCAGAAGCTTGATAGAGGGGAGCAGCTCCACTGGGCATTTCCTCTTCCTGGGGCTCACTTTTTCTCCCCCTGTATTGTATCGATTGGCAGTGGGCAGGCTGCCAAGACTGAATGGAAGTCCCCAAACCCCCGTCTGTCTACCCCCTCCCCACCTAGCAGCTCACTGTTTTCCCTGTGCTGCCTTCATCCCCGTTCATGCCCCGTACCCGTTCTCTCCCTGCCTCCCCCCCCCAACACCACAAGGTACAATGCTGAGTCTGATACAGACTCAGTACATTCATGAGAGGGGAGGAGCCGACAGGGGCATTTTTTGCCTGCACTCCTCCTCCCTGTACTGTAGCTGCCGCCGGGACTGTCGCAGCAGCCCCCTCCACTCCTAATGTGTGACACTGCTCTAATCATAGAGCTGCATCACTAAGTCTCTGTGACCTATCAGTGCAACTTAATGAACAGAGGCACAGCTTTGAGTGTGGCGAGGGAGCCTGCGGGGCCCCCCTATCTCAGGGGCCTGGTCGCAATTGCTACCTCTGCGACCCCTGTAGCTACGACACTGGTGGCCACACAAAATATTGACACTTTGGACACAATTTGTCGATTTTCATTTAGGTGTGTACTCACTTTTGTTGCCAGCGGTTTAGACATTGATAACTGTGTAGTTGATTATTTTGAGACACACCAAAAAACACTGTTATACAACTGTACACTGACTACTTTAAAATGTATCAAAGTGTCATATCTTCAGTTTGTCCCATGAAAAGATGTAATACAATATTTACAAAAATATGGGGTTGTACTAACAGAGAAGAGAACCAACAGAGGGGGAGAGACTGACTGAAAAGAGAGTAAAGAGAGGATGTTAGAAGAAGGAAGGTGTACAGGCCTCTATAGCCAGTTGCCAAGACCACAGTTCTGAGGGGAGTGGCGAACCCACAGCCTGCATCTACTTGGGCTGTTAGAAGGTGTAATTGCTGGGTTTGGAATATTACCATATAAAATGGGCAGGTAATTCTTCCTTGGCGGCAAGGCAATTGTGGGTAGTGATTTGTTATAAGAAAAGTGTATACTCTTATAATAAAGACACTTGTCTGTCACATAAATGCATTGCCTGATGTTAGTACCATGAGCAAAGCCTACAAAGACTTCAGAGTTGATGTGCCTCTAGTTCCTCTTCGCTGGTGCACTGCTAATCCCAGCACACTCACTGGTAGGTCTATATTACCATCATCGCACACATGCAGCCTGGGTGCACCTGTTTTCGGCACCTTTCATACATGGCCATATTATAACTCTATTGTATATAGTGCTGTAATAGGGCTGCAATAGACATGCATGAGATATCTATATACATCTAATTCTATACAGTACCAGAGATTTTTTGTTGATTTATGTATAAAGTGGAGAAACTAAGGTGATTTTTCAAGTTTTCCCACCTACAAAGATTGGATAGGTCTGTCATTTTTATCCTAGGTACACTTCAACTATGAGAGACGATAATAAACTTACCTTTTATTGCATGAAATAAGTATTTAATCACCTACCAGCAAGAATTCTGGCTCTCACAGACCTGTAAGTTTTTCTTTAAGAAGTCCTCCTACTCTGCAATTACCTGTATTCATTTCACCTGTTTGAACTCATTACCTGTATAAAAAACACCTGTCCACACACTCAATCAATCAATCAATCAATCAATCACACTCTAACCTCTCCACCATTGCCAAGACCAAAGAGCTGTTTAAGGACACCAGGAACAAAATTGTAGACCTGCACAAGGCTGGGATGGGCTACAGGAAAATAGGCAAGAAAAGGTGGTTGCTGAAAAGGTAACAACTGCGCAATTATTAGAAAATGGAAGAAAACACAAGATAACTGTCAATCTTCCTTGGTCTAGGGCTCCATGCAAGATCTCGCCTCATGGGTTAAGGATAATTCTGAGAAAGGACTGGAATCAACACAAAACTACATGGGAGTACTTGGTCAATGACCTCAAAAGAGCTGGGACCACAATCTGAAAGATTACCATTAGTAACACACTATACCTTCATGCATTAAAATCCTGCAGGACACGCAAGGTCCCCCTGAAGTTTGTTAATTACTAGCTGGATGATCCAGAGGAGGCATGGGAGAAGGTCATGTGGTCAGATGAGACCAAAATAGAAATCTTTGGTATCAACTCCACTTGACATGTACAGAGAAGAAGAAGGATGAGTACAACCCCAAAAACACTAATATATAATATATATATATATATATATATATATATAATTTAATATATATAAACACATAAAATATATATATATATATATATATATATATATATACACACACACACATGGCCTAGGTGCCAATCCCATTAAAGCCATAATGTATCGCAAACTATAGTGTTTGCAAAGTGTCCTACTCATCCTTTTTTTGCTGAGATTGCCAATAAAAATTATGGACCAAATATATTTTATGGTGATGATTACATAAAGGTTTATTTGCAAAGTGTTCTGGCTAAACATGAAGTAGCAGGCAACCAGTGAGTGTAGAAAATTATCCTCTCAATTTATCTTGTTTACTAAATTATACATACAGTGGGTTGTAAGGGCTTGTTCACACGGCTTATTTCAGGGCATATTTCGGGCCATAATTACACTGCAAAGCCGAGGTCCCGCCCCCCCTCGACCCGCACAGTAGAAGAACAGCGCGTTGTTCTAAACACATGGCGTCTTGCGGCGCGCACAGGTACACGTCGGAGGATGCCATGTGAACATACCCTAAAAGTATTCAAACTCATTGAATTGTTCCTCATTTTTAAACATTACAGCTGCAAACTTAAATGTATTTTATTGATAGTTTAGCAACACAAAAGTAGCAAGTATTTATGAAGTGAAACGAAAATGATGCATACATTTCCAAATCTTTGTAAATTCAAAACTGTAAAGTGTGGCGTGCGTAAGTATTCAGCATCCTGTACTCTGACACCCCTAAATAAAATCCAGTGTGATCAACTGGATTTAAAAATCACCTAATTAGTAAATAAAATGCATCTCTATGTCATTTATTTTGTGTATAACTACAGCTATTTTGTGAAGGTCTTAGGTTTGTGAAAGAACATTAGTGAATAAATAGCATCATGAAAACCAAGGAACACACCTACCTTGTATGCTCAGGGATAAAGTTGCGGAAAAGTATATTGCAGGGCTAGTTTTAAAATAAAATAGCCCAAGCTCTGAAAGTCTCATGAAGCACTGTTCAATCCACAATCTCACTTAGCTAGAGTTATTTTGCAAAGAAGAATTAGCAAAAACTCTAGCCTCTAAATGTACAAAGCTAGTAGAGACATACCCAAAAACACTTGCAGCTGTCATTGCTAAAGGTGGTCCTAGAAAGTATTGCCGCAGGGGGTCTGAAAACATGCACACCACACTTTTCAATGATAAAAAAGCACTACACAAATACTTCTTACTTTGTGTTGCTCTATCACATAAAATATCAGTAAAATACATTTCAGATTGTGGCTGAAAATTTAGGCCCCGGTTCATTATGTTTTGGGGGTTCCGTTTAAGGGGAACCAAGCCTTAAAAAAGAGAACATTTTAAGGGGTATAAAACTTTGTAAAAACACTTTACCTGAACCTTTTCTCGGCCTGACATTAAAAGCAAAAAAGCTCACTCTTGGATAAGTCATGTCCTTATTTGAAATAAACTGAGAAAAATAATCATGTAAAGACATTAATTAGATGATTTATGTTTAACTTTTTTAAATCTGCACAGTTGTTGGCTTTTCTGTTGCTGTCAGAAAGCCTATGTTGACTGTACCACTATGATCAGGACTATGGATGTGCCCTTTGAGGGCTTTTTTGTGATTTAGACCTTGAAAAATTTGGGAAAAAACAATGCTACCCATGGGTTTAATTTCAACATCATTACCTACTTTTAAAAACAAACTTTTTTCAGCCGCAAATTACCTGAGCATTTTAAACAGAAACCAGTAATTAATGCAGGAAACCAAGCCAGCAAAATATTCATGGAAAACATTAAAAGGGAACAGGCGGGAAAAAGGGAAGGGTAATTTCCCCAAAGCCTAACATATGACACCCACCCTGCCGAGCTTTCTACTGCTGTGTTAAAAGGGATTTGCATACTGTCAGTGACTCTAAATGCAGGTCCTGTAAACCCCATTGACAAGCAAAAATTTTTAAGCCCCATTCAAATGAAAAAGCAAGGGGGAAGAAAACCCCAAAAGGGGCCATTCTCTTTTTGCCTTTTTTTTATGTTTTTTTTTCCCATCAATTTTGGGGCAATCTAAAACGGGTTGGTTTTGGAGCAATCCCTATTTTTTAAACCTTAAATGGGAGAAATAATCCTTCAAAATTGCTGTTTTAAAAATTTTTTCCAGTTTTTTCATCAACTATACATCACTTTGGGGATACTTCGGGATATACCTGCCCACTCAAGGGGGAAAAAGGGGCCCGACGGGAACCCACCCACTGCCCGCCTATTTAAAAGGGTGCTGCCCTAGAGGGCAGACGCAACTGGACCCCTCCCTGCGCTGCTGGAGTCGGGGGCCGTCAGGAAGTAAATATTCAACAGTCCGGGAAAAATACCAAAACGGGAACGCCAAAGCCAAAAAACAAAACCCAAGGGGGAAAAAACTTTAAACAACCGGGGTCAAACACAAACGGGGCTAGGTAAAAAAAACAAAGACAAGCCTTTTTAAGTAAACAAGCCGAG
Source organism: Phyllomedusa bahiana (assembly GCA_025379985.1). Classification (NCBI taxonomy): domain Eukaryota; kingdom Metazoa; phylum Chordata; class Amphibia; order Anura; family Hylidae; genus Phyllomedusa; species Phyllomedusa bahiana. Next base: position 113,339 of record JAODAL010005303.1, read on the forward strand.
TCGGGTTACACAAGTAAACACACAATACAAATCACAGGAAAGCAAGGCACCCCGGGAAAATTTTTCACGGGGCCGAACCCACTCACAAATCATGGATTTTTAAAATTTGTGTTTCCCCGGGGATTCCCCCCCCTGTAGTTTTAATTGGAGGGGCCTCCGGTCCCCCCTTTTGGGCTGGGCGTCTGTCCCCCAAACAAAAGCTGCCCCCCAAAAGGGAAAAACAGGGGGGGTTGCAAATCAGCTGCTGCAGCCTTTTTACCCCCTTCGGGCCTGAAGGGCCCCTACCCTACGTACCCCCCCCCCTTTTTTAGGGGGGGCCACCGGCCCTTTTTCCCTGGTCGGGGGGGGGTTTTGCCCGGGGGTAAGACTCATGGAATTAAACCTTCACCAGGTCATCACAGGAGGGATTTTGGGCCGGGAACCCAGATCTCTCCCTCGGGACCATCCCCCTTTTCCAATGGACCGGGTACGCATTCCCCTTTGTACCTTAAAGGGGGAAAACCAAAAAAACGGGCGACTTAAATATTCTAACTCCCCCAAAAAGCAAACTGGGGGGAGGAGGCCCCTAGAGGGCGGGGGCCCCCCACAGGCTGAATATACCTCTTAAGAACTGAACGTTTGGAACACATTATGTAAAAAGGGAAAAAGGGATAATGAACCCCCCAAACCAAATTTTGGACCTCCCAAATTTGGGCGCGATTTACCAGGGGGAACTTTTAATCCCCAGTTTCCCGGGTGAATTTAACCATACTTAAATTTCCCCAACCGGCAAACCCCCTAAAAACAAAGAGCCGTCTATCAGAATTTTTCTTCTGGATGTCGGGGAAAAAGAACCAAGTTTTTTTCTGAATTTGGGGCCCAAAATGTGCACAAAACTTTAATGATAACAAAACCCCCAAACTGTGATCAGACTACCCCCTGGAAAATGACGCATCCTGGGGTAAAAAACCAAAATTTACAGAAAATTGGTGGGGGTCCCCGACGAGCTACAAACCTTGGGAAAATTTAATGGCAAATTCCCAACCAAACGGTAATTATTTTACCCAGTCTCCCTGCGGATCAGAACTTTAAAAAAAGGGAGTTTTTTTGGGTGTTCCATTTGATTTACCCTCTCTGTTTGCCCTTTAATCTCTGGGGGGAAAGGGCCAAAAGGGAGAAGGACGGGGTAAATACCCAAAACCCTTTTGAAAAGGGGCTCCCAAAATCGATAAACGAACTAAACCCCCCTCTTCCAAACGAAAACCCTCTGGTAACCCATAAAGCTTGACAAATGTTTTACAAAGAGTTCAGCGAGTTTTTTGGGCCCAGGGAAACCCCCTTAAAGGGGAACAAGATGGCACATTTTGCTGAAAACATCCACAACCACCCAAATAACTTTTTTTTGGCCCCCCTGAAGGAAAAAATCTGCCCATAAAATCCAGGAGATTTTGGGCCCCCTTTTATGTTCAGGTATGGGTTTGGGTGGCAAATTTTTCCCCGGGGAGGCCCGAGTTTCCTTTGCCGAGCGCAGACTTCACAAGGGCCACTTAGGCCTCAACATACGGGCAAGAGGCCACCGGGTAATTACAGAAATAAGCTTTTTTTTTTCCAAAGACCCCAGGTTTCCCAAAAACCACGGGAATCATGAAATTCTTTTAAAACTCGTAGCCTAAACTGAGGGGGGAAAAAAGCCCTTTTAAAAATAGGACAGTTAGCAGGCCCAATCCTTTGGTGGACATAACCCTCAGGGGCTAAATCAGGGAAAAACTGAGACAAAAATCTTTTTTGGGGAAAATTTATGGGTTGGAAAAACCCCTCCAAAATTTGGTGGCTGGCACAGAAGCCTAATAGAGCACAGCCTTCAAAATTTTTTCAAACCAGGCTTTTAAGGGTAAACAAAGTTAAAGCGCGAAAAAATAATCCCAACCGCCGGGTTTTGGATTTAAATTTTTTAAAGCACCCCTCTAAAAAGGTAAGATTCTTATAAACAGAAAAGGAAACCGGGAAACCGGGGAATGCGGGGCCCCCCGGTCGAGGAAGTGGGCCCCCATTCCTCGAATGCCCACTTAAAAAAGCCAACAACCCCGGTTTTCCCAAAACATCATAACCCCCTTTCAGCGGGAAAAAATTTAAAAACGGAAAAGGAAGGCACAAGGGGAAGGTTAGTCTTTTAAACGGAACCCGGGAGAAAAAAAGCCCCGCCCCCACCATACTGGGAACCCTCAACCCAACGAAAAAGGGTTTGCTGTATCAGCTTGAAAAAACACAGGAGCGGGATACAAAACACTGCTTAAGTTCTTTAAAATTGCACTAAGGCCCATTTGCCAATTACAGAACTTCCCCCCCTTTTTTTAGCAGGGTCATCAGGGGGGGCCAAACAAAACAGAAAAATTACGAAAAATTTTTAAAGATAGTATTTTTCCCCAAACCCTGGGAAACCGCTGTAGGGCCCCTTCAGAGATGAAGGGCGGACCCAATCGAGAATGGCCTAAATTTTTAACCGGGGTCCATATGAAATAAATTTATATTTCCAGGATGTACCCAAAAAAAAGGTCCCTTCCTGCACCCCAAAAACACTTTTTTTTCAAGCTTAAACAAAAAAAACCCTATTTTCCTTCAGTTTTTGGCAATACCTGTAAAACTTTTTTTTAACTTGGGAGCCCCAATCTTCCGAATAGATTAAAATGTCTTCCGGGTTAAACAACCAAAACAACAACCAAAAAAATTTCACGGAAAACATCAAAAACCCAGGTTCGGGAACACCGCGGGAGCATTACACAACCCGAACGGCTTTCACCAGAAAATCAAAATGACCTTGGGGAGTGTTTAAAAGGCGGTTTTCCCCCACTCATCCCCACTGGGATACGGATGAGGTTATAGGCCCCCTAAGGTCCAATTTGGGAAAAACCCAAAATTTTGCCCCCGGGGTTTTGGGTTTGAACAGTTTTGGGGGATCAAGGGTAAGGGGTATTGGGTTTTTTTAACCGTATTTTAGTCGTTCGGGGGAAAATCTATGCATGGAGGAGGCCTCCCCATCCTTTTTTTCCTCAAAGAAAAACCCTGCCCCCCATGGAGACACCGAAGGGTCGGATATCCCCCCTTCTTAAGTTTTTGGGCAATAAATTTTTCATTGCCCATCCTCGGGACCAACAGTTTTAAAATCCCCCCCTTTGGGGGAAAACCTCACCCGGGCACTAGGCCCAAGGGGCACAGTCGTAAAAATCTATGGGGTTAGAATCGCCGACTTTTCTAAAAAAAAATACTGCGGGCAAAGTCACGGATAAAAACGGGAATCTGTTTCCAAACCTAAAGTATTGCCCCAAAAGGGAGACACCTGTCAACACACCGGGGCCCCCCATTTTGACAAAATTCCCCGAATTCCAGTAAAACCCTTTGGGAAAAAGGTTTCTGAAGCCGGGGGCAGTCCCAACCCCACATCGGGTGGGCAGCCCCCCCAAAATTTAAATAAAATTAAACTTTTCAGAAAGAAGGGAAAATCCGACCCCCCTTTCCTCCGGGTTTTCGGGAGTACAATTTTTGGTTTTGTCCCCCGAGCTAGTGGAGTGGAGTCAATAGCCAAAAAACCCCGTAGAGACTCAGATAGCGGTCTCCAATGTAAAGGGCCCCGACGTTTTTACGAAAGACGCAAACAACAAAATTAAAGGGTGATCCAGAAATTCTACAAACGGGACTCCCCGAACCCAACCGCGACAAGTATGCAATCTTTAAATGGTAGCAGCAATTTTTTGGGGTATGAAGGAAAAAACTTTCTCGGGCCCAGGTTTTAAACTTCCTGCTGACCCCCCTAGGCGGGTGGGGGTTTTTTTTTTTGGCCTGGTCCCTTTCCCTTTTGGAGCACTCCCGAATGCCCTGTCCCCTCTTTCCCCCAAAAGTAAAAACAAAACCCCTGGGGGCGACGAGTATCCTACGGCCCCTACGCAGTCCGGGGAAAAACCCCCACTTGCATTTGGGGTTCCCCCTGGGTTTTTCTTTGGAAACAACGGGTTTTTGAGGTGACCATGGTGTGGACCACCGGGGAAAAAACCTTTTCCCCCACGTCTTTCCCCAAAACTTTTGTCCCCCCAACGGGCTAGTGCCAAAAGGGCCCCCATCAAAATTTCCAGGGTTTTGGGTAAGCCAAACCCCAAAATCCTTCACATAAACGGGTAACCCTAATTTTAAACTGGCAAAACTGAAAAGCTGGTCGTTTTCCCCCCAGACGGGAAAAACCAGCGAAAGAAATTCAGAGCAAAATTCCCCCCAAACCCTCTTTTTAACCCCGCCCTCAAGGGGGTCAGCCCGAGCCTCGGCCACACTTCCCTATCCCGGGGCATCAAAAAGTACCCCTAAAGGGCCAAAAAACCTTTTCCCCAGAAGACAAATTCCGGCGAATCTGGCGGGGGAATGAAAATGCCCCACTCCTTGGGGGGGGGCCCCGAAGTAGGGGCAAAACCATTCCCACTCTTTTTCTCCCCATTGCCCCGAGGTAATTTGGGGGGAGCCTAAAATACAGCGACTCCCCCTCCCAAATGCCCTTTTCCTAGAACCTGTCAGGCAACGGATAGGGTCCCACAGGAGGGGAAAATTTGTTGGGAGGGACCCCTCCCGCCCCTTTGGTAGACTCCCGCTGTTCTACCCACCCTGGGCCAATCCTGGACTACCTTGGGGAAAACCCCTTTCAACTGCTCTAAACCCTAGCGGCATGGGGGTTTCATAGTGAGGGTAGAGCATTTAAAGGTTACGCCTGTGAAAAAAGGGCCCCTTTAAGGAGGTACCCGTGAGCCCTAACTGGAACCCAGCCCCCTGCCCTGCCTACTTACGGTTTTTCTGCCCCCAGGGGGGCAGACGCAACCCGGACGACAGTTCCCCGGGGCGCTAGAGTGCGGGGGGGGGCCCCAGGATTTAAATAGTCAACAGTCCGGGTAAAAAAAACCCAAAACGGGGAAAGTCCAAAGCCCCAAATTGGGAACCCCGATGGGGTAAACGTAAACAAGCCCAGGTCAAACCGGGAAAGGGGGCGGGGGTAAAAAAAATCCCGAAGACAAGCCGAGGAATTTAAAAAAAGCCGAGGTCAGGTACACAAGTAAACAGCACAATACAAATTTCAAGAAAGCAAGGCAGCCAGAATTTCACAGGCGCAGCACTCAGCTATCAGGGAGTTTAAATGTGTTTCCCGGATACCGCCCCGTTAGCTGATTGGAGCGGCCTTCGGGTCCTCCCATTGGCTGGCCGTCTGTCACTCACAGAGCTGCCAGCAGCAAGTGTATCAGGGTGGGGTTGCAAATCAGCTGCTGTAGCCTGTTGATCCCTGCAGCCTGAATGCAGCCTAGCCCTGACAGTACCTCATTATAACTGTTGCAGGAAGAATACAATTGACCAGAAAGAGTGGATTAAACCGAACTTTGCATGAAGGTGGAGTCGCTGAAATACCTACGTAGAGATGAATGAGCAAATGGTAAAATTGTAGGGTTACACTCCATCCCCCAAAGACTGGGAAATCTTCCACAGTAAATGATAAATGCTTGGATCGGGTTTCACTCACAACTTATTGTTCATTTGTAGTAAGAAGATTTTTTTACATTGATAATTGGAGGTGTCAAGTTTTGTAACCTGTCAACCCGCAATGTTGAAAAATGATTATGATTTGTCTAAATCATCAAGACTTGTCAGCATTTGTGATTTTTTAAGCTCAAGTAATAATGGAAAGGAATTTTGATCACTACTGACATCATCAGAGACCTCATGTTTGATTTATTTTAAGGCAAGGCCTTGAGATTAACCCATTAAAGTATTTTTAAATTGTGACCTCTATAGCAATTTGGATGTGCAAATGTCACGAAGGATTATGACAGATAATATAAGAAAAAAACTGAAAACATACAGTAGTAAAAGACAAGTGTAAATGTATGGTTAGATCACCTTCACACCTCAATATAAAAATACAAACACTAATTAGTGTGCAATATGTAGACAAAGTGCAGTCTACATGCAGGGACAGAACGACTGTTTTAGCAACCACTACAGCTGCTATGGGGCCATCTATCACTGGGGAGCCTGGCCCAGCAACTCAGCATACCGCCAAATGCCTGGACTATTGTCCTGGGCAATCGTAGGAATGTCCAAAGGATTGAGGGATGGGTCTACTTTGTTTATATAACTGTTTGTGTGTCTTTGGGATGCGCAAACAATTTAAAACCTTGGCAGACTAGAGAGTCACCGACACCCTGCCCTGCCCATTAGCCAGGTGGGTCATAGGCTTCCTAAGGCCTACAAGCTACCAGATGTCAGGGGTGCATACTTCCATAGGGGACGTGATGACGTCACATCATCACAACTTTTGCGAAAGGATTCACCAACAGAAATCTACTTGTCAGGAGAATGGGGAGAGGTAAGTTTAACTTTTTTTTCACTAATGGGGCACAAAAGATGGGGGAAACTACTTACCTACTTCGTGCCTTGCCTGTCTACCTACCTACCTGGGGCCTTGCCTGTCTACCTACCTACCAGAGGTCTTGCCTACCAATCTACTTACCTGGGCCTTCCCTACCTACCTACCTGGGGCCTGCCTTGCTGCCTTGTCTACCTATCTACTAAAGACCTTATCTACTTACTTGGCATCTTTCCTATCTGCCTAACTTGGGCCTTGCCTACCACCTCACACCTTGTCTGTATACCTACCCATCTGAGGTCTTACCTGCCTTTCTACCTTACTAGTGCTGAGGATTGCTGTCAGTCAGTTGTGTTTTTTGTCACCCCAAAGCTGACACAAACCCCCTCTCATCATTACCCTAGTACCCAATGGGTATTTGGAAGATCCAGGTTATAATCAGAAGTGGACCCTTAAATGTGATGGTCTGCTTCTGAGGTTGCTGAGAGCTGGTATATTTAGGTTTGGAAAGATCCAATATTCATGGACCTTTACATCTTGTTAATATCAGGCTGCAGCTGTAGGCTTTACTTTGGCTGGTTATAAAAGATAGAGGGGACCCCACATAATTTTTTTAAAATTATTATTGATTTATGGTTGATTTACGGAGCATATGGTTCAAACTATTTACAGCTACAACCTAACGTGCAGGAGGCAGACTGCATTCTTAACTCTGAACACCTGTTACTCTGCTATGAGTAGTTTCCATTGCAGTGTCAAGAGTGCACACGTAGCATCACTACAATATCACAACAATGCTGCTGGCCTGAATTGTCAATTAGTGGAACAGCCCATCCATACAGCATTGGGGGAGAACCCTTAAGTAACAGACATTATGGGGTAACAACCATGTGGGGTGAGTGAAATCCCAAGATTGGACAACTTTTAATATTGGAGGTAATTGCAAAAAAAAGACAGTAATTTCACTACTGCTCTCAGCATTTTCCCCGTTTGCCATACTATAAGGGTATGTTCACATGGCATAATTGCGGGGAGTAATTACACTCCGCAATTACGCCATGTGTTCAGGAGCTCGTGCCGATCTCCCACGGGGTGGGGGGAGCCGGCATCCCTCCAGACCCATAGTCATGCATTACTCACGGCGCGTTTTCGCCGCTAGTAATTGACATGTCACTTATCTCCTCCCGCGGAGTATTGCACAAGTAGGTAGAGGAGGCGTAATCCATAGTTCTCTATGAGAACTGTGGATTACCGTAATGATTGGGGTGCATTTCGCCCGTTTTTGAGCGTAGTACAGTGCGAAATACAGACCGAAATGCGCCCAATTTTAACCCGTGTGAACATAGCCTAAAACACAGCTTGTTAATTATTTTCTACCAAATATGCATTTTTTTTCTTGGAGTTAAGTACTCCCAGCTGCTATGGTAACACATCAGCACACATCATTAGTATTGAGGGGTGCTGATGGCCATACAAAGGGAGCCCTTTCCCTATGTCAAACACTTTAGATGCCGCTGACACCATTGACCACAGCATCTAAAGCAATCAACTGGTCGAACCGGGGTTAGCTCATATGCTGACAGTTGAGGGACCTGAGATAACTTCTGCCATAATTTTATTGGTATGCTGGACAACACTTGTGAGATCATTATAATGTGGCAACTAGCATCTACTCATGACGGAATATATCCATCATTGGCCATCAAATAGGTAATCCCAAGCTAAGTGTGGGTTAGGTATTGCCAATTTATCCTCTTCCTTGCACAACTTTAGTGTCTCCAACCAAATCCTAGGGTACCCTTTCCTTCATATCAATGTGGTGAAGGGATTTTATCCTAATAAAAACATGGGAAGCAAACATATTGGAGAAGTTATGTAAAAAGTAAAGAAACTAAGGTCTCCATACATTCTTGGCTAAATTAACTTAGCCAAGAGAAAAACAAATGGGTGACCTACACCATATGCCTAACTCCTGGATAAATGATTCAATTAAAGGGGCTAGGTCAAGCTGTTCACCATCTGTTACAGTCCAGGAAACCTAAGTATTCAAAGTTGGTTACTGTCACAGTCCATGTCGCAGTATCCGTTGTGGACATGCCTTTGTCCCTGCTTCTGTCTTGCCTTTATTCCACCTTGGGCGCTGCTGTGGACTGGGCATGTGTCTGTGTTTTTCCGGTTCCTGTACCTGTTGCTGTGTCAACTTGTGTCTGTGTACTCACCCATACCTCCCAACTGTCCCGATTTGGGCGGAACTTACCCGATTTGAATAGCAGGTCCCTCCCTCCCGATTTACATAGCAATTGTCCCGAGTTTCAGCTACTCACTGCTCAGAGCTGGCCACGCCCCCGCCTCTCTGCTCTGCCTGCTGAGCCAGGGAGCGTCTACAAAGAGTACACCTCTGCGTGTGGCAGGCTGAGCAGCATGAGAGTCTTACTGGACACACACAGAGGTGTTTGTAGACACTCCCTGCCCCTTCACACATCATTGGACATCATGGGGGCAATGCTCACTCCCGGTTCCATCCCAGTCTGGAGCTGCTGCTTCTGCTTTTAACCTTTTGTTCTCCTCTTGCTGATGCTTATATCCTCTCCCTCCTGCTGGCTCTGCATACCAGTGCTGCCTTGTGAATGTAAGTGCCCTGAATGTCCACTACAGATCATAAGTTCATCTGTCTGAAGTAGCAGACTGGCAAACCCTGTCTTCACTCCTTGCTCATCTCTCTATGTCACAATGTGCACCATTGTACAGTAGATTTTTGCAGCAAATATTTGCCTGCTACTGTACAATGCTGCACTAAATGCTCAGATATGTCTGCTACTATAATTCATATATTGTGCTGTTGATGCTACACTAAACCCTCCATATGTGCCTGCAGATGAATGTAGTGCTGCTCTATGTACTCCTCTCCCATTTACCTGCTGATTACTGTGTGCACTAAACACTTCTTTACACCCATCTATTCTAAAGCCCCAGCCTAGGTATATACTACAAGTCCTGTCTCTCACATATATGCCTCCCTGCCCTGTCTAACTGTCAAAAAGTAGTGGAACATATTGTGGTGCAGCAGGCGCCACGTGCTAAAACAGACTGAGCATAGTCCGCTTGTGTGCTGTGTCCCAGCCTGCCGTGCTGCAGTCTGTCTGAGTGGTGCACAGGGAGCCATATACCTGAGACATAGGACTTTACAATTAGTAAGACTCTGTTCCCACTACTGTCATGGTTTTCATCTAAATGGAGCCAAACCAGCAGCGCCAGATCAGTCAGACAATGGCCACCCCCGGCACCCAGCAGACCCCATTGACTCATAATGGGATTCATCGGGTTCCACTGAGATGTTCATTGTTTTGATGGGAAGATTATATAGAGTTATCATCAATAGAACATTCCAGCTGTTCGTATGGATTTCTGTATATATTACTATTTATAATTACATATTTATAGACCCCAGTAACGCTGCTGTTGTGTTGGCGCTGGTCTGCTGAAGGGGGCGGGGCATGATGGTTAGGTGGGGCGTGGTTAGAGGCTTGACTGGTGATGTTATACATTTAGGTGTGGTTAGAGGTGTGTCCTGGTGTGATGTAATACATTTGGGCGTGGTTAGAGGCGTGACCTAATGTGTCCCTCTTTGCAATCTCTAAAAGTTGGGAGGTATGCTCACCTGTCCTCGCTCCTGTTCCTGTCTGTCTTCAGCACATGCTCCTTAGGGGTGCACTCGCATTTGCTGGTCTGGATTACAGGGACAGTATACCAATTTCCTGTCTGATGACTTACAACCTCTTGGAATATAAGGAATTTCCTGGTCAGTTCATTAATGTCCACCTGAGCTCCTGACCACCGCTTCCTGCAGTTATCTATCAATATGTCTGTCTGTTCCTGTGTACGTGTTACCCTGCTGTTCCTGCTGTCCTACCTGTCTGTTACCTAGTTTCCTGTTTCTGCTGTATGTTGCTGTCTTGCCTGTCTGCCTGATACCTGGGTTCCTGGATTCTGCTGTTATCTGCCGTCCTGATACCTGTTTACCCTGCTGTCTCCTGCCGTCTTGCCTCCCTGCCTGATACCTGGGTTCCTGCATTCTGATGTTTTCTGCCGTCCTGATACCTGTTTACCCTGCTGTGTCCTGCGTCTTGCCTGTCAGCCTGATACCCATTTAGCCTCATGTCAGCCTGTTCCCTGTGTGCCTGTTTCTGCTGTATTCTGCTGTTATACCTTCTTGATACCTGCCTGGAGGATTCACACCAAATACCCGACGCCCAAGGGGTCAGTGCATACTGACACTGCTGGTCGTTACAGATGCACATTGCAGCCTTAAGCATAAGGCATCCATATCGACTGGAAGGGGAAATACTGGAATAGAGACAGATTTAAACTGATTTATGGTAAATATAGGTATCCCAAAATTCCTCCAATAGACACAGCAGCTGGCAGAAAAGCAGTATCTATTAAATAAAGGAGCATGCTGTCTGCTTACAGGGTCACATGCTCCTTTATTTCTTCATTACAACACCCAACTAGAAAGCGGTAGGCACAGGGACTCTATTAACAACAAAACAGGAGAGGGGGCACTTTTGTCTAGTGCCCCTCTCCAATGGAAAAATATTTGATAACAAACCATTTTCTCATCCCAGGTCCTTTATATAAACATTGTATCCTTCTCAAATAACAATTCCCACAAATATGGGAATAAAACATTTTTTTTTATAAATTATTTACTGTTTAGCATTATAAAATTCACCTACTTTACACAGATGCTTGCTTTGGGTAGTATGGTCTGGCTGAGAAGTTTCCTTTCAGGACAGACTCAGGGCCCGTCCCCACGGCCGAGTTTTCGGTCGGATTTACAGACGGTTTTTGGATTTGAAAACCGTCTGTAAACTGACTGTCAACCTTTTGTATTGATTTAAATAGAAATTCTATTCAGTAGTTCACACTGAACGGATTTTCTGCCAGCCGGTTTTTGAAACCGCCGTCGTAACGAAACAACTTAGAACATGTTCATTCTTCCGCCTGGTTTTCAGGCAGAACATGAACAGTTCTATGTGAAGGGGGTCGGCTTGAATCCGCAAACCGTGGACAAAAGCCGTCCCCTTAAAGGGGTTTTGACAAGAAGTGACTTCCTTACCTCTTAATCTGTTCAGAAGAGACTATAAACAAAGCACAAAGCCTCACAGAGGGAGCGAGAGGGGGGCTGAGAACACAGCCAAGAAGCAGGGAGCATGTGCAATGTTCATTGAAATAATTACATTACAACCAGTGGATTCTATATACAAAAGACACAGTGCTGATTCACTGCTTTTTCTCCACAGTCCCTTGTCAGCTCCTTCTTGTTCCCTGTCATCAGATAAGAAGTGCAGACAATGCAAGCGCCGCCAGATCAGCTCCTGGTCCTGTCTAATGTAAACTTTTAAGTACCTAAGAGCATGTTAGGAAGGCTGTAGCTCTCAGAGGCTTCACTTTTTGTAATCACATATATTTAGAAAAGTGATTAAATACCCATTTTGGAGGATCCCACATCAAGATTACATCGTGGCAAAACCCCTTGCAGTGCAAAAAAAAAAACTAAAAAGGAAAATACGACCAGTATTTTGTCATTGCCTTGTGAACACACTTACGCTTGATCACCTAGCAGATCTAAGAAGATGGGATACAAACACTGGATCCTTGTAAATCTTTGTTTGCATTTAAGAACTGTTAACCTATTGAGAAACATCTGTTTCAGGTTACTCCTTGTTTCTATTCATGTACCCTGTTATATATTACTATGCATTCACAGATGGGTTGCATAATTAGAGTTGAAGACTTATAATTAAGTTTTATAAACCAACAAAAATGTCTGCAGTGTTGTACAATCATATTCATTAAAACCGTGCAGATGTTATTAAAGCCATATTCTGCAAGTGCCATGTGTAATAGAGCAGTCACTCTGCATTAAAGGAGTACAAACCATTGGGTAACACCAATTATTCCAAGATTATACTGTTGAAAAAATAAAGAATATACAGTAAATAATGGTCTCTATATTGTTGGAATAGGAGTGTTTGATAGTAACCTACAAAGCTTTGCCTTAAGTAACATGGTTGTTGGAGTAGCTGTTACTTTATGATATACATGATATACAGTTTTGGAAGTATTATTGCTCCAATTCTTATGATAAAGAAGTAAATAAAAATACATTGTTAATGTCCACTAATCTATGTATACAGCTTCAGTATAGACCAATGTGTCTATACTAACAGATCTCATCCAAACCCTGTAATGCGTAGTCTGATTATGTCACATGCAGATTTTAATTCAGAACCCCGATTTCCTTAACACTGCAGAGAAGAGGGCATGCTGCAGAATATTACTTCATCTAAAATCCAAATTGTAGCAGTATATGACTATATTTATACTTTTCCACACAATGTATAAAAAAGCATGCCCATTGGGAAGCAGTGCGCACTTACACAATAATGGACTCCGGATAAGAAAACTGTTTTTCAATCTAATTTTAGAGACCATCTCGTTGAGGAAAATGGAGGATTTTAAGCAAAACCATCATTTGTCAGGTGAAAGAAGAATTGTTGTAGCTGACACATTGCCATTGTCTTAAAAGAAATCATCTGTGTCTGAAACTCTCAACTGATTGCCGTAAAATAGATTTGTCGTTCAGGAAAGATTATTCATCCACAAACGATCTTTAGGGAAGAAATGTTCTCAGAACATTCTCACACAGATCATTCTTCCTTTCCACAATGTCACTGATCAAGTATGGTCAGTCTGAAAAGCTGTAACAGCCAATAAGAACTAAAGGCAGGACCCATCGACTGTTTTATGTGATGAAACCTGATGAAGTCTATATGAGATGAAACGCGTTGTTTTTTTTTATAATAAATCTTTTTTATTTTACTAAGCCTTTTATGCTGTGTGTACTACCCGTGTTTTTTGCGCGATAAACTCTCCATTTGGGTTCATGGTGTCCACATGTACCAGGTTCAGTTTGTTTTGAACTATGGATTATTTCAGTTTACTCCACCTTGGGAGGAGGTTACATGGAGAGTCAGCAGCATTGCACCAAGGAATAACGAGTGGCCAGCGTCTTTAGAAACTAACTGCGACAATCGGGGTGTCTCCGAGAAGGCAGAGAGACGGAAGCCGGCAATATTCTTTATTTCTGCGAAACGGAGAGTTGTGCCGGCCTTAAGCACAACTCAATAAGGAATAACATCGTTGTATCCCTATACTTTTTTAATAGTTAACTATATTACACTACAGGAGCGCACACTCTTTTTCTCTCTTTTGTTTTATGTGTATGGGAGACTTCAGACTCTCCCCTGACAGTTAATGTTGGGATTGAGAAGGATTGAACTTCAACATATATTCACTATCACCTTGGATTAAATATTTCTTCCCTGGTTATTTTGCAAAACACCAATGTGACGGTCTCCATTATGCCTCCATTTGTAGACTCAAACATTGTAGCAGCCTTTCTGTAGTTTTTATTACAGCAATTTCTTGTAGAGATGGCAAGTTGACTATAAAATATGAAAATATCTATACACAGGGTTTTGGTTTGTGACATTTTGGTTTGCAGTGCAGCAAGCTCTGGATATGATGCTTATCTAGGTATTTTAAAAAGCATGTAAAAAAATTTCATTTTGAAGTGTATTTTATGTTTTTTTTTGTGGTGTGCATTTAATGATGTTTTTTTTTAATGACTTATTTAGTAGTGTTTTTTAATATGTTCCAGACATTTGCAAATGGCTGAAAAACACTATACCAATATACTTGTGCTCAAACGTGTATCCGGGTAAAGCGCCCGTACTGGACAGAGAGGCCCGGCAGGGCGGTAGCAACCCAGAAAGATCCAAAAAGTCTGGGTGACGGTAAAAAACAGCAACTTTATTAAATTTCAAAATGTAAAAAGCAGCACTCCAACAGCAAAACCCCACAACGGTATGATAACACAGACGCGTTTCGGGCTATCCAGCCCTTGCTCACTGTGATGGCAGCCACTGCCGCTCTACTTTTAAAAATATCTTAAAACCAATCACCGATCTAGTTTGGGTCACATGATTCTAAGACCAATCAGAAAATTTACTTGCAAATATATATGTATATAATTACCATAATTAAAAACATGCATTATGGAGCATGTCTCCAGTATCAAAAAAGATCAGGGCCAATTATCAGGTCCCGCTAAACATTTTATAAAGAGCCATAATGGCGACTTAAAGGGTTTTCAGTTCTATGCAATAGAGAGAATTACATGTCCCTACAGGGGAGGTAACTGGACAAAACTAGTTAGGCATAGAGAAGCGCAATGGATTCTGAGACTAGGAACCAGGAGACCAGCAGGTCTCAATTATCGCGCTGACATGTTGTATTATTATTGAGATAAGAGTAGGCAAAAATAAAGTTGCTGTTTTTTACCGTCACCAGGACTTTTTGGATTTTTCTGGGTTGTTACCGCCCTGCCGGGCCTCTCTGTCTAGTACGGGCGCTTTACCCGGATATCCGTTTGAGCACAAGCATGCTTCCGCCTGGCCGGCGGTGAGTCCGTGGAGATGAGTTACAGCAGGTGGATCCTTGCCAAAATTCTCCGTGGAAGCGAATCCTAAAGAGGTGAGCCGTCTCTTGCTATATACCTATATACTATATACTATAACTATATGCTGCAATTTGATAAAGGCACCACCAGTTTTATTTTTTATATTTTATTATAGACTTTAGATTAACATCAGGCTACAGTATTTTATTTTCTTGTCTCCAAAAAATATCCCTAGACACAAATCAATATCATGTGCAAATGCAACCATCTTGAATTTTAACCCTCAATCCTTTTGTTTTCTGCACAAAGGAGCCTGGCAGCAGCTTTCTCAGTCGTTCTACAGATAATTGATAGTTCAACAGTGGTTCCAACATCAACCTACTTCTATCTTACATGTACGGTCATCTTAACTATGGAAAATCTAGTAAGCTTTTTGGCCAAATGTCACATTTTATCAACAGTATGATGTTTCAGTGGCAAATGACTGATCTTCCTTAGGCTGCATTTGCAAATAACATTGATATGTGTATGGTAAAAATTTTTGGACACGAGAAAATAAAATGCTGTAGCCTGATGTTAGTCTATAATAAAAAAAAAAAAAATGGTGGTGTTTTTTTTTTATCAAATTAGAGCCTGCCAGAGGTACAGTGTTCTTCCTGCTATTTGCAAATGCCTTGAACAATTGAAAAACACTACTAAATACGTCATTAAAAAACATCATTAAATGCACACCACAAAAAACACCAAAAAAAACCCCATAAAATACACTTCAAAATGCCATTTTTTTACATGCTTTTTAAAATACCTAGAAAAGCATCATATCCAGAGCTTGCTGCACTGCAAACCAAAATTTCACAAACCAAAACCCTGTGTATAGATATTTTCATATTTTATTGTACACTTGTAATCTCGACAACAAATTGCTGTAATAAAAACTACAGAACGACTGCCAAATGCTGTATGTACATGTGACCTTAAAGGGGTTGTCCATGTCATAAAAAAAACTGTTGCAATAGCTTCTGGATCTCCAGTAAAATAAATACAAAAATGATGCTCCCCTTCCTCTGGTCTCCGGTTTCAGCGGCACATCTCTCCAGTCTTCTGTTTTCATTCAGTTTCGAATGGGGCTGTGGCTACTGTAGCCACTGAATGGCTGCAGCAGTCACGTGCTTTACTGTAGCCGCTGATTGGCTGCAGCAGTCACGTGCTTTACTCTAGCCGCTGATTGGCTGCAGCAGTCACGTGCTTTACCACCATTTGGAGCTGTTCACTTCCAAACGATGATCTATATTAGCGACATGTGACTGCTGCACCCAATCAGCGGCTACAGCAGTGAGATCCCCGTTCGGAGCTGAGTGAATGAAAACAGGAGACTGAGGAAAAGCATTACTGATACTGGGGTCCAGGGGAAGGTGAGTATAATTTTTTTTATTCTACTTGGATCCCAAGAAGTAATTGCAACAGTTTAATGAGATGGTTTACAAACCCTTGAAGTTGCAAAATTCAATTGTCTCACAGTATTTTTTCTTAAGATAACTAAATAGATCCCAGAGGAATGAATTTTTTTTTTTAAAACAAATTACCATTCTTTTCCAAAACTGTAGTTGAGAAGATTCATCATTGGCAAACTAAAACTTCCATAATCTAGAGAAATATGCTGTTAATAAAAAAAAGGCCATATGTGGAGCAAAGCAAGCAAATAAGGTCATCGTGTATAGGTTCAGGGGACTTGTGCCACCTGTAGACATATTAATTACTGGTACTGATACTAAGCAGGAACCATGACAAATGTGTCTTCCTGCCGTTATAAATAGGGAATCCTTTGTAGAAAACTGCTGTGACTAAACTGGTTGACCTGGACAGTCGAGTTTTGTAATTGCCAGTCTTTTTGAGCTTAAATGAATCTGAGAAATTGCAAAGGTACAGTAATGGGAGAGAAAAACTAAGTAGGTGCCACAAGACAGAAGAAAAAGACTCACAAAGCTGTCACTTCTTTCTGTCTAGAACATGTCAGACTCAAGGCCCGGGGGCCAGATCTAGCTCACCACCTCATTTTATGTTGCCTGCACAATGAGTGAGGATAGATGAGGTCCAGACGCAGGACTGGCTCTCCACTTTCCCTGGAGGATGTAGCTAGCTCTTGGATGAGACATTGGTGCTAGTTCTAGGGGTGGGTGGGAGATTGGATTCAGAACTTCGGTGTGCACCTTCACAACACTTTGGGCCACATGTATGAAAACTGTCTAGGTCTACAACTCACTTTGTTGCCCATAGCAACCAATTAGAGAGCCCCTTTCACTTCATATAGTGCTCTGGAAAATTGAGAGGGGCGCTCTGATTGGTTGCTATGGGAAACAAAGAGAATTTTAGACCTAGACAGTTTTCATACATGAGGCCCTTTGTTCTAACAGTCCTACCCAGACACCCAACTCCTACTTTCTGATTGGCTCTAGTCTGAGAAGTGTAAATATTATCAGCAATAACCTTCTAAGTGTGTAAAAAACCCTCCTGCTCCCTAGTACACAAAAAAAAAAAAAAAATTGCCCTTCATGTATTACTCATGTTCTAGTATAATCTTATCTATTCCTGTGGAGAGAACAATAAAGAAATCAATATGTCATTACCTACTGTTTGTAATGACACTATGTAGAGATAAGCAGCAACTGAAGTAAAATGAGATTCATCTGCCCTACCAAACAAAAAAGTTCTCTCTCACAGCTAGAAAAGGACAATATTTCATATATAATTTTTAATTAAATTGGACTGGTGAAATAAAAAAAATTGCCAAATAAAAGGTTTTTAGGAATATTGTTTTAACAAAAATACTCCTTTCTTGCGGCAGTGTCCCTGTAAGGATTGAGTATAGGTAGAAACAAGATAGTTATGAGTAATAATGCATTGACATTGACACATAATGCTATGAATAAGTGATACAAGCAGCACAATCTTATATTTAACACATTTTCTCTTTAAACCTATAGTGTACAGCTATAAAAGTTAGTTCCAAGATGGCATAATTCTCAGAATACATGTGTAATACATGGCAATTTCCCTCACTGCCAGTATGTGGCTCAGAACATCAGGAAGAAATGGCGGAAAAGGGGAAAGCCGAGGAAATAAGGATGAGGAGTCAGGAGAGACTGTGAGCGTAGTATGTGCCATTGAGATCAAGAGATGTTGGCGATACATGAGAGAGTAAGACTCGAGGAGCCAAGATGGTAGATACTGGCACCAGAAGCGAGAGGGAGACAGACTGGTATGGAGAGACTATGTGTGGATAGATTCCCTTCCCACAGGTGCGCCACTGAAGACCATATCCAAAGATAGATAGGGAGAAGAGACTGTAAAATGGTTATTGTATTACCAACCATTGATTGTTCCATAGATATCTCCAATAACATGTCCGACTGGATACCGCTTGACTTACTGCAGCGCCTTTCTTGACTCAGCCATTACATATGCAGTCTCACATTCCAGATTTGTATTGCCTAACATGACATATATTCATTGTGTCCAATATCAGTTGTCTAATTATAGCAGAGAACTACCTAGGTTCAAGGTCCCAATTATGAGACAAACCCATTTAACGACTCTCTGGAATGTAAACTGCAGTACACGCACAGCACTTTTGTTTTTGGTGTCTATAATGTGCTTTAAGGGCGACATGTATGTATTTTTGGCACCAATTTTATTGCGCTCATTAGTAGCGTAGAATACGCCTGAATTTATTAACCTGTTCTACTGCGGGTCATAGATTTACCGCTTTCTAGTTCCACTACAAAAACTCCGGCTCAGGTACACCCCTGATAACTTGGTCTGGCTGTCCCAGCAGTTATGTGCCCATTTTTGCCATCCTCCAGTCATAAATGACGCTTCCAGAACGCCCTCACATCTTGGGTGCATTACAAAGTGTCGCGGGCACCCAATATTGCGCCTTATTTTGGAGTGCGCCTGCTCACACATGGAGAGAACAGGGCTGCGCCAGTTTTTGGGCTGAAAGGACCCAGAACACTGGCGCAGCCCCGTACATACATGTCGCCCTAGGTGTTTCTTTTTTGTTTTTAATGCAGCATGCTCTGAGTGTAGTGTGTTTGTGCTGTTTTTGTTTTCTATAGGACCTAAAAAATACTAGAAAAAACAAATTGAAATGTTAAAAGAAAATTCAAAAACATGTAAAACACCATGAAAATGATAAAGAAATGCCATACAAAAATTAAACCCATACATGGGGACTGGATGGCCCACAGTTTCCCTTTTTTTTTTAAAAGCCTAATTGATGTATATTCGCTCTGTCACGGCTTTATTTTAAATATAATCCCCATGTGACCATGTGGACTCCGTGGTCAAGATTTATTATTGCTGTCTTCAAGTTAGACAGAGTAAAACTAACCAGGGGGGGGGGGGGAAATCTGAACCGGGGAACAAAGAGGCCCCTCTTTAAAATTAAAAAATCTGGGGTCCCCTTGGGGGCAGATTTATCAATAGTGTCTAATTCTAAGACAGATGACAATCCACAATTCCCAAAATTTTTCATATGTTTAAATCTGGTGCGGGTTTTAAAAACTGTGTGTTCTGGGGAAATTATATGAAAATGGGGGGTTTTAAAGTGTACTTCTTGATAAAAACTGAAATGCCCCCCTACCGCGGCAAGGGTGCCTAAATTTCAGATGGGAACCATGCTAATGTAAAACCTTCTTGGTGTCTGTTCAGACGCCACATTTCAGGGAGAAAAATTCACTCCCCCTTCTGTTTAAAAAAACCTGGAGGTGGGGGGTGCAAAACCCAAGATGGGACCGGCCACAGGAAGGGCAGCTCAGCATGCAACGCTAAAAAGTCTTCAATTTTTGGCGATTGTGATATAAAGAAAGGACTTAAAAATAGTGTAACCTTGATAACAGTCTAACCTGCATAATTCATCAACACATGAAAAAATTGTGGGCTTTGTAAGAATGTCACTCTAATTTAATTGAAAGAGTGAGATAGTATTGATAAATCTGCCTCACTGTGGAGGCCATGAATGAATGCAAAAGAGTAAAAAAAAGAACTTACCTTTAACTTTTCAGTGTGCTCTCATGTGGCAAAGTTTAGAAATTGCATAGATTTGGGGATCAAAAAAAAATATTTAAAACCCAAAGTCTAAATGCCCTTGGAAGCTGTTTTGTACTTCTTTACATTGTTCATATAATGAACACAATGTTTTATAAAAGCACCAATGTTCATATATGCCCCAATTTCATATGCGCCACAGTGTTTTTATGGCACACAAAGTTCATATACCACCCAATGTTCATTTTCGACACAATGTTCATTAGTTTCCAAAGTTTTATGCTGCACACAATGCTCATATGCTGCACACAATGTTCATATACTGCACACAATGCTCATATGCTGCACACAATGCCATATGCCAACACAGTGTTATATGTTTCACCGTTTATATGCGCACAAAAATTTTCATATACTGACTAGTGTTCATATATTACACAGTGTTTATCAGCAACAGTGTTTAATTTTGCTCAAATGTTATTACTGCACAAAAATGTTATATACTGCACACAATGTTCATATACTGCACACAATGTTCATATACAGCACAAGTGTTTTATATACTGCCAAAAATTTCAATTCAGCAACAAAAGTTCATATCGCACCAATGTTCAATACTGAACAATGTTATTACCGCCCCCAAGTGTTTATAACCGACACAGGTTCATATACTGCACACAATGTTCATATACTGCACAATGTTTAAATTTTTTCCCAACTGTTCATTAGCACCAATGTTCTATACTGCGCCAATTTAAAATATGCACACAAATTTTTTTTACTGCAACAATTTATATATGCACACAGTGTTAAATGCACACAATGTCAATACTGCGCACAATGTTCATATATGCATACAAAGTTTTATTAACTCACAATGTTTTTATACTATCAAAATGTTCATATACTGCACAAAAATGTTCTATACTGGCATAATGTTTTTATATGCGCACCAATGTTCTTTTACTGCAACCAATGTTTATACTGCGCCCCAATTTTTTCTATACTGCGCACAATGTTAAATCTGCACACATGTTCATATAATGACCAAAGTTATAACAGCACAGGTTTCATTATGCTCCAATTTATTAAAGCACCCAATTTTTCATTCAGCACACATTTTCATAACTGCACCCAATGTTATATACTGACACAGGTTCATATATGCCACAATTTTCATATTCTGACACAGTTTCATATACAGCCAGTGTTATAACCGCACAAAGTGTTAAATACTGCCACATGTTCATATATGCACACGTGTTCATTTTCTGACAATTGTTAAAATGCGCCCAAAAATGTTCTATATGCCCCCAAAAGTTATAAAGCACCTGTATATATCCAAATTTCATAACTTCCAAATGTCATATGCTCACACAATGTTTATATACTGACAAATGCTCATATATGCACACAAGCCATTGCTCACCAATGTTCATATTTTTCTACAATGTTCATTTCGCCACGTGTTCATATACCCCACACAATGTTTATATTTTGCCACAATGTTCATTTAAAATGCCACATGTTATATATGCTCACAATGTTTTATTCTGCTCACAAAAAATTTATATACTGTCACAATGTTCTATTCGTCAATGTTTATATTTTCCACAAAAGTTCAATTCGACGTGTTCATTATGCCACAGGTTTTATATTTCTGCAACAATATTATAAATGCACACATGTTTTATATACAGCACACTGTTTCATTACAGCAACAGTGTTCATATATGCACACAAGTTTTTATACAGCACCAGTGTTCTAATACAGCACCAAAAAAAACATATTTAAAAGACACAGTTTCTTTTTTTTGCACCAAAAAGTTCATTACTGACACGTGTTAATACTGACACAATGTTCATATATGCACACATGTTCATAGCTGCACACAATGTTTTTAAAAACGCGCACAATGTTTATTTTTCTGCACACAGTGTTCATATACTGCACACAATGTTCATATACTGCACACAGTGTTCATATACTGCACACAATGTTCAAATATGCCACAGTGTTTTATTTAATGCACACAAAAGTTCTATATGACACAATGTTTTTTTTTTCACACAGTGTTCATATAATGCACACAGTGTTCATTATGACCAATGTTCCCCTAACTCACAATGTTCATATTGCCCCAGTGTTCAATTTTCTTCCCCAGTGTTTTTATACTGAACCATTTCATATACTGCACACAATGTTCAATATGACAATTTATATTCTGCAACAAATTTTTTATATGCCAAAAAGTGTTCTATATGCACCCAATGTCATTAAATCCCCATGTTCTTTTACGCACACAGTGTTATATACGCACACAAAGTTCATTCTCACACATTGTTCATATACTGCACACAATGTTCATATACTGCACACAATGTTCATATACTGCTCACAATGTTCATATACTGCACACAATGTTCATATACTGCTCACAAAATGCATTTTTAGGAACATTATTGCAGAAATAATGTCCAAGTAATAAATTCTCACATGTGGAACACGGTTGTCCTATATAAATAGGTTTGAAGATTGTTGCAGTATTTTTGTCACAAACAATTTAAATAATCCTGGTTGTCATAACCTTTATTTACTGAAATCATTAAAAACTTGCCTAGGCCCCCCCTCATAGATTGGGCTAGTTTCCCCGAGGCGTTGTGTTCCTTGCACTGCACACTTCTAATTACACACAGTTACTTGCACAATGATAAGTCTCAGGGTTCTTTGCTGGTTACATTAGCATCAATAATATCTATGATTGTTGCTTGTGTCACAGGTAGGATGGCACCACCAGGTTAATGATGGCCTATATGGCAGAAAAGGTGTCCACAATATGCAAGATTATATATAGAAAATAAATAGTGAGGGATCATGAAGGAATGTGATGGAGAAAACTAAATTTGCAACCAGATAGGTGGGCAAAAGGGCGAGTGCAATCTGTATATTGATCTAGCAGGTAGGACATGCTCAGGTACATTGAGAATATCCACAAAAGTTTAAAGCTATCCTTCTGTGCTGTCTATCAATAAATAAGCTCCCTATCTCAGTGAATATCCATACCATCCTCTGATTTCAACATTATTTTTCCTACTGTCATTATAGGGTGACATGCATGAAATTTGGCGTTAACACGCCAAATTTCATGCGCATTATACTGGCATAGAAAGCGCCTGATTTATGAACCCGCTCTACAGCAGCTCAAATATCATAGAGCAAAATGGTAGTTCAGCTCACCTGTTAGAATGGGCGCGGTTCCCGCAGATCCTCCGACTGCTAGAAGTAACTCTCCGGAAAATAGCAAAAGGTATGGACCAGTCCAAATATGAGGTTAGAAGGCAGCAAAATTATATACACTTTATTGAGAAATGGTTAAAAGCAAAAAAAGCCCCAGAAAAAATGGTTTCAGCAAGCACGTCTTGTTGACGCTTTTTAAATCCAACGATTCTTAATCATAAAAAAAGATATGCTAACTCTCACTTCTTTTTAAAGGAACACCCATTTTCCTGGCGGAGTAAACAACATAATTACACACATACATAATAATTTAAAATTAAATCTGTTCTAAAGTTTAACCCATGGGGGTGTGTAGTATTCAACATAGTTATCCAGTTAACCCTCTCTATTCAATAAAGATCTCCACTGCACCTTTCCTCTTTTCCCAATTGAAACAGATTCTAAACAAAAAACTTTAGAACTTGTAACATTTCCCTGATGTGCATAATAGAAATGTTTTGATACATTAGAGACACTGCGTGTATCCACATGGGAAACCCCATACATATGTTCACGTTTCTCTATCTTTTAAATGTCTCGCAGTGCACCCCAAAGTATCTTAAAATTGCATTGCACACATTCAATACAATAAAAACATTAGTAGATTCACAGTTTAGAAATTCTTTTATAACAAAATTATTGTCATCAATAAGGCCTAACCTCTTTGGTTTGGACCGCATATTTGCAGCAGGAGCATCTAGACATACCACACCTAAAAAATCCTTCTACCTTCAACCAAGTTTTCAGTTTTCCAATGGTTACGACTGAACTAGGTGAAAGAATGGAATGCAGAGTGGGAGCCTTCCTAGTAGCGAACTTACACCCTTCCTGGAGTAAATTTCTCAAAGTGTCATCTTGAAATAAAACTGGTAAGTATTTATTAATGATATGTTTAATGCGATTGTACTCCTTGCTGTACGTTGTAACAAATATCGGGCTATGTGTCTTTTTAATGTGATCTTTTTTCTTATACAATAAATCTGTCCTTTCACGTGATTTTATTTTGTTAAGTGCCCTATCTAAAGACCACTTAGGATAACCTCTATTATATAATCTCTCTATAACCTTTTTACTTTCAGTTTCAAAGCTTAGATTAGAGGAACAGTTTTGTTTGGTTCTAACGAGTTCTCCATAAGGTATAGCCTTTAATGTATGTGCTGGATGACATGAGCTAGCATGGAGAATGCAGTTACCTGCAGTAGGTTTTCTGTAAGTGACTGTGGAAATACACTTGTCCTCAATATTACCTCTTAACGATAAGTCCAAAAAGTTAATGTCAGTATTATGAAACTGACTTGTAAAAATAAACCAAAAGGATTATTATTAAGATAGGACACAAAATCCTGTGCACAGATCGCATTAGATTTCCAGATGACAATGACGTCATCTATGTAACGTCCGAACCAATGGATACACTCCAGGAACGGGTTATCGTCTACAAAAACATAACACTCTTCAAACCAGGAAACAAAAAGATTTGCAAATGACGGAGAAAATTTGGCTCCCATTGAAGCTCCTGTCTTCTGTAAATAAAATTTGTTGTTAAACATGAAGTAGTTATGTGAAAGCAAATATTGAATAACCATAATGATATAATCCACAAGATTTTCACTATAGTTGGAATGTTTTTTCAAATGAAATTCCAATGCTTTCATGCCTAAATGATGTGGAATTACTGTGTAAAGTGATTCAATGTCACATGTTAACCAACTAAAGTGTTCTTCCCACTCAATAGTATCCACAATTTGCAAGACATGTTTTGAATCCTTTAAATACCCAAAGCACCTCTTTACTAGTGGCTGTAGTAAAACGTCTATCCATTCACATATATGTTCATTAAGGGAGCCTATACCTGCCACTATGGGTCTCATAGGTGGTGGAAATTTGTTTTTATGAAGTTTGGGTAGGGAGCGGAAGATTGGAATAATCAGATTTTTGACTGCAAGATAATCATACTCTTTCTGACTTATTAACCCTAATTTCAAACCTTCCTCCAAAATATTGATAAGGTCTTCGGAAAATTTCTTAGTGGGATTAGTAGCAAGAGTTTGATAAGTAACGGTATCTTCTAATAATGCATTATTTAACAATATATATAAATCAGTGTTCAAAAGCACAACTGAACCTCCTTTGTCTGCCCTTCGAATAGTTAAATCTTTTTTTGCCCGTAATTTACTTATCACCTTTTTATCTTGTTGTTTACTCCGCCCAGGATATGGGTGTTCCCTTTAAAAGGAAGTGAGAGTTAGCATATCTTTGTTATGATTAAGAATCGTTGGATTTGAAACGCGTCAACAAGACGTGCTTGCTGCACCATTTTTTCCTTGTGGCTTTTTTTGCTTTTAACCATTTCTCAATAAAGTGTATATAATTGAGTGGTAAGAACACTTTAGTTGGTTAACATGTGACATTGAATCACTTTGCACAGTAATTCCACATCATTTAGGCATGAAAGCAGTGGAATTTCATTTGAAAAAATATTCCAACTATAGTGAAAATCTTGTGGATTATATCATTATGGTTATTCAATATTTCCTTTACATAACTACTTCATGTTTAACAACAAATTTTATTTACAGAAGACAGGAGCATCAATGGGAGCCAAATTTTCTCCGTCATTTGCAAATCTTTTTGTTTCCTGGTTTGAAGAGTGTTATGTTTTTGTAGACGATAAGCCGTTCCTGAAGTGTATCAATTGGTTCGGACGTTACATAGATGACGTCATTGTCATCTGGAAATCTAATACGATTTGTGCACAGGATTTTGTGTCCTACCTTAATAATAATCCTTTTGGTTTATTTTTTTACAAGTCAGTTTCATAATACTGACATTAACTTTTTGGACTTATCGTTAAGAGGTAATATTGAGGACAAGTGTATTTCCACAGTCACTTACAGAAAAACTACTGCAGGTAAATGTATTCTCTAATAAGAGATAGAGTACGTGAATATATGTATGGGGTTTCCGATGTGGATACACGCAGTGTCTCTAATGTATCAAAACATTTCTATTATGCACATCAGAGAAATGTTACAAGTTTTAAAGTTTTTTGTTTAGAATCTGTTTCAATTGGGAAAAGAGGAGGTGATAATAGGAGATCTTTATTGAATAGAGAGGGTTACTGGATACTAATGTTGAATACTACACACCCCCATAGGTTAAACTTTAGAACAGATTTAATTTTAAATTATTAATGTATGTGTGTAATTATGTCACGATACTAGTGGATACAGCTGGAATCCAATGGCTTGGACTGGCTTGGGCACAGCAAAGGCAGATGCAGACTGGAACAGGAGCAGCAAAGATGTTAGACTGGATCCAGGCAAGGTCAGGAAAAGCACAGTTGAGCGATACATAGGTATCAGAGTTTGCAGGGTAAACCGCAGGGTGAGGAAACTAACAATGAAAGCAAGTTCCAGGTAGAGGACTGCACAGCAGGAGCTTAACACAATACTCAAGCAATGGAGATCAGGCTTGAGGAGTTTATATATGCTGGCAACAGGAAACAGGAAACAAGTTGGCACCAGCTGAGACACGATCACCATCTTGATGAGGCAAATTAAGGGCAAACACAGTAAACAAGTTCCAAGGTTATGGCAGGAGATTCTGACATTACTCCCACCTCAACAGCGGACTCTGGACGATACCTGACTCGGTCTTTCCGGATGTCTGTGATGAAATTGTCTTATCAGTCGAGGAGCATTGATGTCACTCACTGGTTCCCATGAATTCTCTTCGGGCCCATAACCCTTTCCACTTAATGAGGTATTGTAGCTGGTTTCTGAAAATTCTCGAGTCCGGGTTTGTCCACAAAAAAAACTGTTTTTGCCCATAAATTTCTATGCATCAGCGAGGAGGAGAACACGTCCAGGAAAGGGATTGGGCGGCAGGCTTTAGCAGAGACACATGAAAACAGGGTGGTTTTTTCATAGATGGTGGGAGTTTGAGCCGAAACAGTACTGGACTGATTATTCTGATGATTTATATGGCCGACAAACTTCTGTCCAGTTTTGGTGAAGGGACTTAAGTTTAAAAATTTCTGGGGGGAAAGCCATACTTTATTCCACTTTAAAAAGTTGGGGTGGCTACGATGTTTATCTCCCATCTTCTTGTAATTTTCTTGAGCCTTTTGTTTTTTCCTTTAGTAGCTGTAAATTTTGTTTTTAAAGCAGAGACCCTTTCGCAGCAGCTGGATATGTGGAACAGCAGGGAATTTGGAAGAATATTTGGGATGATACCCCAAATTTGCAAAGAAAGGAGTCTGTTTGGTGGAAGATTTGGGAATTATTGTACGAAAATTGGGCCCACAGGAAGCAGATCAACCCAGTCATTTGTGGTGACAAATTTTAGCATCGCAGGTAGTTCCAGGGTCTGATTTGTGCGTTCAGTTGTCGTTAGATTGTGGGTGAAAGGCGGTTGATAGATTAATTTCAATGTTAAGTGCAGAACAAAAACTCAGAAAAATTTGGTGTAAACTGCACCCACGATCGAGAAAAACTTCATCCGGAACCCATAAAGACGAAAACATTTTGAACTATGAGGTCAGCAGTTTCCTTGGCAGAGGGTAGACCGGTACATGGGATGAAATGTGCAGCCTTGGTGAGTCGGTCAACTACCACGAGAATGGTATTCTTCCCGTGAGTGGTAGGTAGTCTACGATAAAGCCCATGGATATAGAACCCAGGGGGAGAGGGGCCCGGCAATGGTTTGTAAAAAACCCTGTTGGTGAAGAACGTGGAGTTTTGCATCTGCAAGATGTCACTTGATGTCACTAATCTTTTACATCTTTGAGAATTGGGCCACCAAAAGAATGGGATAAAAATTCCTGCGTCTTTTGAACTCCTTGTGACCAGCTTCTTT
Source organism: Phyllomedusa bahiana (assembly GCA_025379985.1). Classification (NCBI taxonomy): domain Eukaryota; kingdom Metazoa; phylum Chordata; class Amphibia; order Anura; family Hylidae; genus Phyllomedusa; species Phyllomedusa bahiana. Next base: position 141,416 of record JAODAL010005303.1, read on the forward strand.
CGAATTATGGGTAGCCTAGGATTTCAGTTTCGGTTTGGGTATGTTTTAGCTGCTGCCCGTGGGTCCAAATCTTGTTTTTAAGCCCCAAAATGTACATATCAGGTGGTCGGGATAGTAAGGTATAGTGTATAGGCCTCTCTTATCTCTTTAAGCAAGTCTTTATTATGGATTACCCCAACAACTTTAGACTCAGAAACGATGTTCTTAGGCGGAATAGTAGGAGTGGAATCACTGGAGAACATTCTTGATAGAGCATCCGCTTTGCCATTACGGGATCCGGGCCTGTACGAGATTACAAAGTTGAATTGATTGGGGAAAAATACTCCGCGAGCTTGGCGAGGAGATAGACACTTGGTGATCTAATAAATTCCCAGATTTCGGTGATCAGTGAGTACAATTATTTGCTGTGAGGTTCCCTGAGATGATTTTCCCCATTCTTTAAAAGCTGCTACGATAGCTAACAGTTCTTTATTCCCCACATCAAAATTTCTTCTCAGCGGGTGATAAAGTCGGGAGAAAAAGCACAAGGATGTAAAAATTTCTTGTCCCCGTTCTTTGAGCAGAATAGCCCCTACAGCACAGTCTGAAGCATCCATTCCACATGAAGGCGAGTTTGGGTCGGATGAACTACACCGGGGCTGTAGTGAATTTGGGCCCTTTAGGGAGAGAAGGATTCTTGTGCTTGAGGGGGCCCAAAGCAAAAGCTTTCTCTTCTTAGTCAACTGTGTGATTGGAGAGATTATTTCTGAGAAATTCTTGATGAAGCGTCTATAGAAGTTGGCGAAACCTATGAAACGTTGGACATCTTTTATGTTTTGGGGGTAGGCCAGTCTTTTTATTGCTTTAATCTTGCTAGAGTCCATTTGTAGACATGAGGTGAAATTATGTAACCAAGGAATTGGATCTCGGTCTGATGAAATTCACATTTTTCGATCTTAATGTAAAGTTGGTTCTCTCTTAGCCGCTCCAGAATAAGTTTCAGTGTCTTGGTGTTCTTCCTTTGAGTTGGAGAAATCAGGATATCATCCAGATAAATGAATATGAATTGATCCAGGAGGTTCTGAGATGTCATTGACGAGATGTTGGAAAGTTGGCAGGAGCATTACAAAGGCCAAAAGGCATCACGCAATATTTAAAGTGTCCCTAACGTAACTAAAGGCAGTTTTCCATTCATCTCCCGATCTGATTGGAACCAAGTTATAGGCGCCCCGTAGATCTAATTTGGAAAAGATTTCGCATGTCGCACTCTCTCCGTAGCTAGGGATCAGTGGTAGAGGATAACGGTTTTTGATGGTAATTTTGTTAAGTTCTCTGTAGTCAATGCAAGGTCTTAAGGAACCGTCCTTTTCTTAACAAAGAATTTTGGGAGCCCCGTGGTGAGGAAGATGGGGGGGATGAACCCTTGGCAGATTTTTTTATGTAGTCCTTAAGGGCTTTTAATTCAGGACCCGCCAAGGGGTAGATGTTTCCAAAAGGTATAGGTGCACCTGGAAGCAAGTTATGGGGCAATCATAGGGCGGTGTGGGGGGAGCTTGTCTGATTCTGTTTGCTGCAGACGTCCCCAAATTCCCTGTATTCGAGGGTAGCTCTACTATTTTATTATTTGAGCTGGGTCTTGGGACCCTTTTTCAGAGTGAGCTGAGGGGGAAGGGCATCTCCCCTGGGAAGTTATTCCTTGGTTTCCCGTTGATAGCTGGGTTTTTGTGCTTGTAGCCCGGGTAGGCCCAGGATGACAGGGAAGTGTGGGGAAGAGATCAATAGGAAAGAGAGGACTTCACGATGATGGGACGTCATAATGATCTCAAGTGGTTCGTCTCTTGGTCCACTGGCTGAGTTCAGGGGGATCCCTCTATTTTTTCCATTACCGGGTGAGAGTTTTTTTTCGAAATTTAAACCCCCTGTTCTGAGCAAAAGACGGTCCATGAAATTGCCCCTTGCCCCCGAGTCTACCTTTGCTGAGGTAGATACCCCTTGAGAGTTAACCGGACTTGATGGGAAGGGGAAATAATGGGTCTTTGTTTTCTTTCTTAATTGAGGTGCCCCGATGAGATGGAATGGATAATTGTGTTTTCAGCTAAGTCAGTTTTGAAGCAATTGATTCTTCATCTGAAGTGTTGTGGTCCCTAATGGCTGGGCCCCCAGTTTCCGTGGACGGCTAGGGCAGTTGATAAGGAAGTGGTCAGACTTCCACAATAGAAGACAAAGACTTTCCCCGGAGCCGGTGCTCCCTTTTCTGAGCTCTCACGTTTTACTATGGAATCCACTTGCATAGGCTCAATTCCCGGGTCTTGCGGATTTTCTTGGGGTTCCTTAGGAAAGTGGCAGGGACTGGCAGGGATGTTAGTATCAAAATTTAGAGTAGCCCCCCTCTCCTGTCGTCGTTCAGACAGTGGGGTATCGTTTCGGATGCAATGATTAATGAAGGCATCCAAACCTGAAGGGGCCTCTGCACGGGCAGTTCATCTTTTATGCGCTGCGTAGTCCTTTCTAAAAAAAGGGCAATTTTGCTGCGTCATTCCAGTTTGTGTCGACTGCCCACCTCTTGAACTCCATGGCATATCGGGGAACGGGGCGTTTGCCCTGGCGCAAGGATAGTATTGCAGCTTCAGCAGTCGCACCGCGATTGGGATCGTCAAACATCTGATCATGGCGTCGATGAACTCCTCCAGGTGATTCAGCCGGGCGTCTTGAGTTTCAATTAAAGGGCTAGCCCAGGCAATGGCTTTGTGCGTCAGCAGATAAATTTAATACACGGACCTTCGATCTGTCTGTAGGAAATTGCGCGGGTTCGCGTCGAAGTATAGCCTACATTGATTGAGGAAACCCCGGAATTTGTCGCGATCTCCGCCGAATCTGAAGGGTGGCAACTTCGGGCTCATGACAGGCACCGAAGTGGGTGGTCCAGAGGTTGACTCTCCCGGTGGAGTATCGGTGGATAAAAGCGTGCACAGTTTCGCGTAGATCCTGGATCGCTTGTCCCTACACTTGGATATTATGGCCAGTCTGGCCTTGTAAGCGTCACATTTAGTTTTCAATGCTTGTATCTCAGTGGATGTTAAACATAGCAGTTTGAAGCTGTTTGAAGCGAGCTTCGGACTACCAGCCCCAGGGACTCCATTTTGTGGCTTGAGTATCCCGTCACGATATAGTGGATACAGCTGGAATCCAATGGCTTGGACTGGCTTGGGCACAGCAAAGGCAGATGCAGACTGGAACAGGAGGCAGCAAAGATGTAGACTGGATCCAGGCAAGGTCAGGAAAAGCACAGTTGAGCGATACATAGGTATCAGAGTTTGCAGGGTAAAAAGCAGGGGTGAGGAACTAACCATGAAAGAAGTTCCAGGCTAGAGGACTGCACAGCAGGAGCTTAACACAATACTCAAGCAATGGAGATTTAGGTTGAGGAGTTTTATATATGCTGGCAACAGGAAACAGGAAAAAAAGATGGCACCCGCTGAGACACGATCCACCATCTTGACTGAGGGCAAATTAAGGGCAAACACAGTAAACAAGTTCCAAGGTATGGAGGAGATTCCCGACAATTTATGTTGTTTACTCGCCAGGATATGGGTGTTCCTTTAAAAGGAAGTGAGAGTTAGCATATCTTTGTTATGATTAGAATCGTTGGATTTGAAACGCGTCAACAAGACGTGCTTGCTGCACCATTTTTTCCTTGTGGCTTTTTTTGCTTTTAACCATTTCTCAATAAAGTGTATATAATTTTGCTGCCTTCTAACCTCCTATTAGGGCTGGTCCATACCTTTTGCTATTTTCTGGAGAGCTCATAAATCAGGCGCAAATCTAGCGCTAGAGCGACATTTCTGGATCAGGTATACCACTTTGAAAGTGCTCTACCTGTTCCAGCTGTAATGAGACTAGAAATGCCATAGCGAAGCTATAAGTATGTAGCTTCGCTACAGTTCTAGTGGGTTTTTGCCTCCCCAC